>QOZY01000081.1:0-215156 GCA_003351005.1 Cystobasidiaceae sp. HBUAS51001
ATCGACGTCTACTGCCGTGCCTCTGGCTCCCGCTACGCCAACACTGTTGACGAGAATATCTAATCGGCCGAAGGTGCTCAAGGCAGTTTCCACGGCACTTTTGCAGTCTACCACAGAGGTGACATCACCGGCGAATGCAATGGCGTTGGCACGACCAGGCTGCCCGTTGACGATCTCGGCGGTGGTTTCAGCCCATTCCAAGTTTCTATCGAGGCAAAGAACTCGACACCCTTCTTGAGCAAGCAAGATTGCAATGGCGCGACCGTTTCCCAGACCTCTGCCGTGACATCCAGCTCCAGTGACGATGGCAGATCTTCCGTGTAAGGATCGTGAGGGTGGACAGAGAGATGTAGCCTCAAGCGACATGATGAGGGACACACAATGCGAGCAATGTGCATGCATGTGAGCATGCTTCACGCGCATAGACTGACCTGCACTGAATTTCGTGGCAAATTCTCGTCGGCTGCCCTCGGCTTGCCAGCTGAGCATGGTCTGGCTATGAACAACCGCCAGCAGAGTCTATGATATGGTTCACCGCGAGCTTCATGCCGAGCGAACATGCGAGAGAACCGTAACCGGCTTGCAGCGGAGACTCGGCCTCGGCTGTCGCTGTCAACAGCAGCATAGCCGATTGCCGTCTATCGGACCCTTGGTAACCTGCTGCTCCGCCTACAGAGATAGCGGCGAGGGCGGCTGTAGTACCGCTCGTCAAAAGACTGCTCGCCATTAGCTACTTTCACAAATTCGCTTGGAGTCTCTCTAACTTCTCAAGGTACCCTGGAGTTGTTGTTCCCCGCGCGCAGCTGCTACGAAAACATGGCAACACTTGTGGGCCTACCCTCGCCCGTCACAGGCCACCGCCACCCAGACATCCTGGTGGACAAGGCTCGTGAAAGCATACGCCAGACGGTCGATACGGTGCAACTACCTGCAAGTCAACCAAAGACCAATGGTTTCCATGAGCCGAAGACCAATGGAAACGCGACAATGGACGAAACCACAGCTTTCAAGATCAGCCCAGAGTATGGCTACACACCCCGACGTCTTAAAGTCTTTACCATCGGGGCTGGCTTTTCTGGACTGTTGATGGCCCACAAATTCCAGCATCGATTTCCAGATATGCGTGACATTGTAGATCACACCATTTTCGAAGGACGCAGCGACGTAGGCGGTACATGGCTTGCCAACCACTACCCAGGTGTCCAATGCGATGTTCCAGCCCATATATACGTAAGATGATACGCTGTGTAAGGCAATTGTGGATCGTTGTGAGCTAAACCAGAGGCTTTCCTCACACAGGCTTTCCCTTTCGATCCCAACCCAGACTGGAGCAGGTTCTATGCGAGCGGTGAAGACATTCTCGCATATATGAAAGCCACTGTACAGAAGTGGAGTCTTGATCAGGATCTACAGCTCAATACCAAAGTTGTGGCTGCACGCTGGCAGCAAGACCTCGGCCAGTGGAAAGTGACGGTCGAGCACAATGGTGTCACACGTGATGAGTTCTGCCATATTCTCATATCGGCACAAGGGGTTTTAGTGTAAGTACTGCGCGCCACGGCCACTCCTCACCTATGCTGACTTGGAGGACTGTGATCTCGTCGACTCGTCACAACATAGTCACGAGAATTGGCCAAATATCCCTGGACTCAGGAGCTTCAAAGGCCATATTACCCATAGTGCCAGCTGGGATCATTCGTTCGACTACTCCAACAAAAGAATAGCTGTGATAGGCAATGGCTCCTCCGGTATCCAAATCGTACCTCAAATGACCAAGCTACCTGGCACTACGGTCCGCAACTTCATCCGAGGCCCTGCTTGGGTTTACTATCGCGCTCCGCCTGCCAAACATCTAGGGCGGGATGATCCAGACCCAAATCCAAAGTACACCGACGAGGAGCGGCAAAGATTTCGAGATCCGAAAGAGCACTTGGCACACAGGAAGAAGATTGTAGCCAATACGAACAAGTCATTCTACATTTTCCTTAAAGGAAAGAACAATCAGGAGGGCGTGGAGATGGCAGCAGCGCAGATGGCGGAGAAGCTTAATCACGACCCAAAGCTCTGCGAGATGCTCATTCCGAAGTGGGAACTCGGCTGTCGCCGCATTACACCAGGCCCGGGCTACCTCGAGTCTTTTCTTCAGCCGAATTGCAGCTTAACAAATAGCGGCGTAGTGAAGGTTACAGACAATGCTATTCACACAGCAGATGGCGAGGTATTCGAGTGTGATGTCAGTAAGTACAAGGCTCGCGTCATAACCCTCTTCATATTAAGCAAGACGGCTCACACCCTCCTCAGTTGTGTGCGCAACCGGCTTCGATGTTTCACATCGGCCCAGATTCCCTATCGTGGGCCTCAATGGAGTCGATCTGCAAGAACAGTGGAAGGGCGATCCAGAATCATATGTCTCTGTTGCAGTACCCAACATGCCCAACTACTTAATGATGATGGGTCCTAATTGTCTGGGCGGGCATGGATCGCTGGTAGAAAGTCTGAACTGGACGGGCGACTACTTTGTCAAGTGGATTCGCAAGATTGCGACAGAAGAGATTAAAGAGATGCATCCGAAGGAGGAGAAGGTGAAAGACTTCATACGTTATACAGACGAAATCCATAAGACGCTGGTATGGAGCGGAGCGTGCAGTAGCTGGTACAAGAGAGGCAGGTCAGATGGCCGCATTACGGCCTTGTTCGGTGGCAGTTCACAGCTCTTCAACCGCCTTTTGGGCGATATTCGAGGAGAAGACTTCAATATAAGTTACACGACAAGCAATTCCTTCCGCTTCATGGGCAACGGGTTCATGGAGATGGAGTTCAAGGAAGAAACGGATCTGGCGTGGTATGTGGAGGAGGCTGAAAAGCTCGAAGTGACTGTTTGATATATACTATGTAGATGCAGTCGCACTGTTGTACATTTGCATTGCAGTATCTATGCTTAGAAAGTAGACTGGGAGAAACTCAAGTCTGACGGCGCCAAGCTTTCAAAGTTGAAGCCTGTGCCAGAGAAATGCTCGGAGAATTGGTCGAAGAAGAAATTGAACTGATTTTGTATCGCCGCTTGAGAGACCAAATTGCTCGGCGATGGCAAACCACGAGTAATACTGCCGTTTTGCTTATCATTCAAAAGGCAGGCAATGGTGGAATTGGTTGACCTCGAGGCGAACGGGAACAAAGCCGGCCAATCGAAATTGTCAAGATCTGTAGAGGAATGACTCTGGCGCGGGCGATTATCCGTAGAACTGCCTTGTAGTGTAGCATTCTCACGACGCATGCGCTCACAGCCAGCGCGTATGACTTCGGCGGATCCCCACATCTTTTCCAGCTCAACGCAAGTGCTTAGGAGGACATTTAAGGACTCATTGGCGTCCTTTGCCAGTTGTTGCATGCGACTCGCTTGTAGCAGAGGCACAAAGGCCATACCGGTATACCAGCAAGTGATCGCCATGAGAAAGCGCGCATTTCCTCGAGATAAGACATCACGTAGGATTCGCGCGGTGCACGAGGCCGCGACCATGGCTGGAGGTAGAGCATCGGGAAGACCGTGTGCTGGTTTCTTCAGGTAGAGTACGATGATGGTCGTGAGGTAAGGCAAGTAGAGCTGATGCACGTCGCGATCAAACACGGTGGTCCGCTCAGATCCTATGCAAAGCTGCAGGTCTTGCGGGAGCGACTGAACCCAATCCAGCAGACTGAATTGAAGATCTATCAGAGAGGTCTCGTTCGGATTCGCCAGACGTTTTGCGATGCGGCCCATGATCCCGCACAAGCGGGTCCAGTGCAGGAATATCCGGCCACGCTTTTGCGAAATGGCATCTTCGGGAAAGTCGGATGGTTGCGGCTCGACAATAGTACAGTCGCTCGGGTCTATGATGCATGGCTTGCTTTGACAGAGTGCTGTAAGTCGTTCTCGAGCCTGCATTGGGGCAATCGCAAATGTCAGCCAGACTCTTAGTGGCGCGCGACAAATGTGCGAGCAGGCAAGCTCAACGTGCATTCGTCCTGCACAAGTCGACATACAAATGCAGTCCACCAGATGCGACGACGAAGGCTCAAGTTCAATTTCTGACTGATGCGGTGTTCAATGGGCGGTTCGCGATGAAAGTTGGCCTGTTGCGCATGCCTGATGATGACCGAGGTCCACCACCAGGATGAATTGCGGTGCACTGTCGATGGTGACCTTGGTGCCCACCAGTAGAAGAGGCAGAGGGCTTTTAGGGCTGTTAGACCATCGGTTTCCTCGTCATTGTAGAAGGTCGACTTTGCTCTCTGATAATGTATCGCCGGATTTTCGTGAGACACAAGCGGCGGTCTGAGATGACTGCCGACAAGAGCGACTGCGTCGCATAGTAAAGGCGACTCTCTCATCTCCAGAGCGAGCGTTTGACGGTCCAGCACCGGGCAGAAGGAATAGCAATAATCGAAATAGGTCTCGATGAAGCTTTCTTGGAGATCCTCGGATATTATGTGTATGTGATTCTTAAAATATGAATCAATGTTTTTGTTCAGCTCTTCTTGCTCGGCCAGTCTTGCGTGCTCCACGCTGTAGATTGTTTGGTAGCCGGTATCAACATCGCCGGTCTGGTAACTCAGACTTGGGCCTTCCGTACAGTGGTCTGCAGAGCCTTTCTCCTTGTTACCAGGATGTATCACCGCCTGCGTATCTCCTATAGAAAAGGCTGGCGCTAGCGTGTCGCCTGCTCCCGCGTATGCTACGCCGGCATCCAGTCCGAATTGGGCATTGGCATCTGCAGAAGCCAAAGGCATTGGAGGAAGGTCCCGTGGGAGAATAGCATCATTGTAGACGGGTTGGGCCGGCATCGAGTGACGAGGAACTTCTGCTGGCACCGCTGGACCATTATGTGACTCTGACTGTCCTGATGCTGGATTGGCAGTGGGGCGGCTCGAGTCGGACGCGGATCCCAATGTTGGCGCCGAGAGCACTAGACCAGCTGTTGAGTGCTGCGCTTGCGAGTGTTGACCGTTGCTTGCAGGATGCCCATTGCTGCTGTTGCTGTTGCTGGGTGCCGCAGCAGCAGCACCAGGCTGGGAGACCTCTGAGCGAGCCCGCTTGCCCCGCCGCGACTGGCGCACCTCGCACGTCTGCGCGGCAGAGCTGCAGTTGGAGCAGTCGTTGAGGCTCTGCTCGAGGCGCGTCTGCAGTGGAGGCGGGCGCATGCATCGCTCGTCAGCCAGCAGTCTGTGGCAGGCATGTTCATCGTTGGCGGCGCACCTTCAAGTCGCACTTGACCTTTCGCGCATGGCACGCCGTGCAGACAACTGCGGCCCTCTTCTTCCTCGTGCTCGTAGTCTCAGCAGTGCCCGCTGCTACCGGCACGTCTCTGCCATCATCGTCGCCTTCTCCACTGGCCGTCGGCAGCTGCCTCTGGTCGACGTCCTGCGGCGTCCCAAGGGCGAGGAAGTCGCGCCAGTCTGTGCCAGCAGCCAGGGCAGCAGCATCCGCGACTGTCATGAGCTCAGCGCGCTTGCATCCGCCCAGCTAGCTCTTTGCCTCTGCCATGGCCACATGCAGCTGGTGGGCGCAAAGCAGAGCCATCATCTACGAATACAATACAAAGCCCGCTGCAAGGAATAAAGAGGGCTGTCTTTAATTGCAATGGTCTGGACAGCATGGGCGTTGCCGATCTTTGTACTTGTACAAGTACAAAACGCTCGTGCTTTTAGTCGGTAGACTCAGCTCCAGCGTCGTTATCGCTTGTGACTTCCGGAGAATCTGTATCATGCTCGATCCTCGTTCGCAAGTAGTCATTTGCCCACCAGTAGCGATCATAGCCATCTACTTCTTCGAGCTGTGACGCAGTCTTGTGAAGAGTGTACCTCAAGCGCTCAAGGCGTCGCTGATATCATCCCACTCTCTCGGGGAGGATTGCGCTTCGACGCCTCGCGGGCACAGCGTGAATGCTGAGAGCCGCGAAAGATGCTTTTGACCACGCAAATGCTTCCGCAACAGGCGAAGATCAAGGCAATCGTCCGTCGCACATGTGATTTCCGTAATGCGACTGGTCGCCAATGCGGATCCCTGATCGATGAGATAGCGCAGAGGAACCAAGACCTGCGGTACTTTTACAGATCTCAGATTGGGGCATGTCCGTAGGATCTTGTCTAACCGTCCCTGGGCAGGTGGATTCTGCTCAAAGAAAGATTCCCCGGAGATGTGCAGCGTTTGAAGAGCTCTGTATGGCTGAGAAGGGTCGGACAAAGGCTCCAGAAGCCAGTCCAGTTCGTAGTCCATCGCTAGATCAAAACACAGCGGTGTTGCTTGGAGGTGCTTCAAAGAAGTCCGGCAGGCAGGGAGTACGTTTCGCAAAAACTCTATACTACCACGGCAACCAGATAAGTGAAGAGAGTGCAGGTGTAATTTGTCCATCTTGGGGGCTTCCTGGAGCACCAAGTTCTGGAGATTAAGGTTGCGCAGATGTCCATACGAGGGTAGAGTAGCTACGATGAGCGACTCCGAGTCTTCTGGGCCTGTGCCGTAACAGCGGGGTGCATCAGAGAGCTGAACAAAGTAATTGAAATGACGGGCACAACTTACTGTGAAGGCGCAGGGTGGAGATGAATCTACTGGCTGCGCGTCTGACTCCAGGCCAGCTGTCCCCATCGCAATTCAGTATCACCAGGCTCTGCAGAGACCAACACTGCTTGACGAGAAGCCGGATCTGATTCTTCAAGTCCCGAATGGCACCGTCGGAGAGCCCTCGATAAGGCTCGCCGTGCAAGTACAACTCCTTGATCTGCTTCGTGTGACGGCCCAGCACGTCGAGGTATTCTTTCCAATTGTGCTGAGATGGCACATAGCTTGCAGGTGCCTCTGGGCCAAAGACCAGGTCGATACGGCGGAAAGCTCGTCTCTCCATAGCTTTTCGGAAATTGCGATTGAGCGACCTTGTCAGAGAGAGCCAGTCGTAGTACTGTTGCAGCCTGCCACGGCTGGCACGAGTAGCATACGAGGCGGCATCCTCGTCTCCTCGTGCTTCCAACGCGTGCAACCCGTCTGCCAGGCGATCTGCTTCGAGCTGAAAGACCTGGAGCAGGACTTCGTTGGGAAGTTGGGCTGATTTGCTCATAGGTGCACAGTCTAGCAGTGTCAGCTGGCGTGAAGCAGCAGCAGAGCGTCGCAACCTGGTAAGACCGCTGCATGATCGTGTGGCAAGCGAAGTCCAGCGAAGCAGTCGAGCTGAATAGGCTGAAGACAAGATGGAGCACATCGGACAAATTACGTCCACCACAAAGCGAGCCAGACTAGTAGCTATGCAGTACCCCAGCAGCCCGATTCATATTACGTTGTATAGACAAGCACGTGGGTAAGGCTACAGGCATCGAGAAGCATTGCGGGAGCTCGTGAATTAGCACAGAATTGCGTGATTGAGAGGGTCATTATGCATGTGTCGCTTGGCATGTGTCGTTTCGTTCAAGTACGTATGTGCATGTCGTGAGAGTCGAGAATTCCGTGTGTAGTAGACTGCTGTTGTCGTGACTAATTTGAGTAGAATCACCAAACGGAAACTCGAGTGCCATCGAATGGATCTTGATTCGCATCATCGTCTCCGCTCGATCCAACCGTAGAGATAGTAATTTTGCTGTCGTCGCTGGCGTCCCTCCTCGCCCAGCTCGCAACGCGAGAAGAAGGCAGTCCGTCGATCCTATCAATGCCTTGTTTTGAAAGTAGGATATCAAAAGCGCTTCTAGGGGCATTGGCATTCGACATTGAAGAGGCCGTGTGCATCGATGAAGTATGCAGGCTTGAGGGTGCGAGATTGGTAGACATCTTCGAGGGAGTCGTGGGGTCGTACATCCGGCCGTGACCTGCTCTAGAAGGCGCCGAAGCAGAAGGGTCCGATTCTTCCGAAGCCGAAGTAGCGTATGAAAGCTTTGGTGTGCGGCGAAGCGCAAAACTGCTGTCCTGATCATCATGTGCAACGACATCCGCAATAGCGGTCAATCCAGACGCTTCTTCAATGGCCTCTTCTTCGTCTGCAATTGCGCTCTCAAAGGCATCCAACTCGAGCATTCGCTTCTTCATCGCTACTTTCTCGGCCGCACTGACACTCTTTCGGGGTGTCATTGTCGGCCCAGCTGACTTGACAGGCAACGGGGACGATATGTCTGTCGGCGTGGACGTCGCAGATAGAGCCTTTGCAAATCTTGCGTGCGAGGCTGCCAGGACTGAGCTTTCCGGTGCTCCAGCGCCAGTCACCTCGAGCGCTGCCAGATCCTGAGGACTAACAACAGGCATCGAGTGAGTGTGTCGATGCCCCGTCGCTAGCGCGAGTGGTTCCGAGGGTATGCTAGCATCAGACGCGGGCGTGATGACTGGGAAAACGCGCAGGCCAGATTTGCTCGATGAGCGGGACGAGAGGCCGGGCGTATTGGGTCTCGAAGCGCTAAGTAGGGACGATTGAGAGACTGCGCGCGGCCTTGCAGAATCGTCGTTGGCTGACATCTTGGACTGAGCAATGTCGAGTGGCTGGGTTGGAGGATCAGCACTCGGCGTCGTAGGCGATATGACTGGCCGTTTCGAAAAGTCCAATTCATCAGGTCGATCCGCATGTTCGATCTGCTCTATCTCCGCCGGTGCGTCTGCAAATATTGCATGTGTGGTGCCAGCTGGGTCTTCCGCATCCTTCTGCACTTGCGTCGATTCTGCCGCCACGCTCGCTGTAGCAGTAGGCTGTCCAAAGATATCCGCAGCCGACATCCTCCTCTTTCCCATCACTGGTTTACCCCTCAGACTCGCAAGCCAGTCTTCTTTTCTAGCCTTGATGACACTTCCATCCTGCTCTTCCGCCTCTGGAATCTTGGTCAAATTTCTCGATGGCGAGGGCGAGGGCTGCCGGACGGGCGTAGGCGACTTGTGTGCTCCATATCCCAAGAACATTGAGCCTGGCGAGGCAGGTGCAGATGTTGAGAGTGAAGCAGCCGATCCTTTTGGATTGTCGTTCGCCGCGCGTATTTTCCTAGCCTCTGGACTCGCGCCACTCGCGTCATCAGATTTAGAATTGCGGTGTAGACGTGGCCTGCCCGGTGACGAGTGGGATGGTGAAAGAGACTCTACTGCTGGCTTAAAGGGTGGATTCATGGCTCTTGCAGGGCTGAGAAAAGCGTTGTCATCGTTGGCTTCTCGGACCATCTCTACAGAGACGCGTCGCGCGAGGTCGACTTCTTCGCCAGTGACCGGAGGCAGAGCGGCAAGCGGGCTCGACGGGCGCGATGCTGGAGTGGACGATGCGAGAGACGCACCACGTTGTGCCTCTGTAGCGGGTGCAGTGGAAGTGGAGGTGTAATTCGAGGCTGTCGTGTCTGAGGGCTTGGGTGATCTCGCCCTTGGAGGTGTGGAAGTCATTTTGGGCACACCCGTCGAAGCGGGATAGACACCATGGACTCTGAAAGTCCAAGGTACTTCCTCTTCTTCCCCAGGCGGCGGTTCTTGCATATTCATCGCAGGCGAGGCATGATACTTCTGCTGCCCAGCATGCCTAGCAGCAGCGGGCGAAACAGCGTCGCTGGCAACTCCCGTAGCTGCAGCACCAGAGCTCGCAGAAGACGCAGAGGAAGACGAAGACAGAGCCGCCGCAATGCCAGCCGAGTTGCCAAATCCAGCTACTTTTTTGCCAAGGAGCGCAAAGCTCGCAGAAAGAGAGCGACGGGGATTGCCTGGTCTAGATGATTGACCTGGCGTCATTGTTGTTGTCGCCGCTTTGGTGCTATCGGAGGGGCTAGTGTCGTTGATGTCGGGTGTTGGAGGCTGAGAAAGTGGCGACGTTCGCAGAGGCAGATTGGGCGACGGCGTGCGGCTCACTCGCGCGGCAGCGTGATTAACTTCAAGGCGTCCTGCTTGCGAATACTGAGTGTGCGAGTCTGCAGGATGTAGACTGTGCGGCTCAGACGGGGAAGAATTCGAAGGAGGTGTTGATTTATTAAGGACCAGGAAAGAAGGCGCTGGCGAAAAAGAACCTCCTCCTCGCCCCGTCCTCTCAAGGCCAGGCGATGGCGAACCTAGTGGCGCACCACTGCTGCCCGGTCGAGGGCTAGACAAGCTCTGGCTCAAACTTATGCTCGAGCTGCTGGCTCGTCGATTCCACGGCCATCCACCGCCAAGGGACGGTCTTCGACCTTCAAAGCTATCCTTTCTAGTCCTGCCACGGGCATCTTGCTTGCTGTTCGTACTCGTGCTCGCGTTGCTCGTGCTTCTGTTCAAAGCGTGCACTTCGGCCGATGAGGTCCCGAATATATGCACAGGCGACGAGCTGCGTCTGCCTTCGACCCGAGCTTCCGAGTACAAGTCTTGAAATGGTAGACCTGGCGCCGTTGCTGATGCTGGAGAGCCAGTGGGATGGTGTGTCTCGACAGGAGGACCAGCAGGGAGGTTCGGCATTGACATTCTCTTGAGCGTAAAATTTGCGAGCGATGCTCTGATCGCCGCTTCTTCGTCTGCTGACCTCAAAGGCGGCCCTCCACCACCAGAAGCAGCAGCCGAAGTCTGAGGTGGATTCTCAATGATCTCTCGTAGCGTCAAGATACCAGATGAGCTAGCTGGCAGTCCAGTAGGACTAGGTCTGCGTGGCATCTGAGCATCGAGATCCGAACGTCCATTCAGAGAAGTTCGGAGCAACCCCTCGTCTGCGAATGACTTGCTGCGCGCGAGATCTTCAGAGGGTCTTTTGGGCTTGCTCAGATTATCTCTAGACTTTTTCCTGGCGCTGCCTTGCCCACTTGCACTGCTATATTGCCAGTTTGTAGCCGCAGTCGGACTGTGTGTTGCGGGACTGCCCACTCTCGAAGGAGGAGCTGCCGAATATGAAGTCTGCAATGGCGACGCAGAGGCAGGAGGGCTCGTGAGCGGTCCAGAGCTCGTTTTAGGTCGTCCTCCAGATCTCCCATCTCTGCTTCTGCCTCCTTGCAATGCATGTCTAGATGCCCGATGCCTCGAGGAGGAAGAAGAATACGATAGTCTTCGTACGAGAGCTGCAAAAGGTGCAGGACTGATGGGAGAGATAGGCGAGTATGGAGATGGGGAGAGCTGATGATGTGAATGTGCAGCGTCGGTGTAAGAGTGCCCGTGCGAAGCGTGCAAAGGCGGAGAGAGCGCGGTTCCTCGCCTCTGTGCGTGTGCGTACCAGGCCTCGCCGCCACCATCACCTGGCGCACCGGCTTCATCGTCACCGGCAAATGGGGCCATCATTCCCAATCCAGCGAGGTCGAGCGAGTGCCTGCGGGATTCAATGTATGCGCCTGGCGAGAAGCAGTCAAAGCGCTGTGTGTGTGGTGTGCGGAGAGAGGACAGGGAGAGCGAAAGAGAGCAAGGTCGTTTGCTGCTTAGCCGTCATCACGTGATGCCGGGGTCCATCCCATCACTGCGCTCACCTCCATCTCCTCGTGGGTGGGCAGAGCGTCTTCGAGGTGTTCTACGAATATGCTCTTTGTGCTCGTTTTCTTGTTTGTGTCCATGCTACCCTTGCCTGGCTCAGAGTGAAGGTGATGATGGCCATCCGGAGGCGTGGACGGCGGCGAGGGCGAGCGTGGAGAGCGGTCCTGGTTGCTGCTGCCCATTGAGGGGGAAGAGGTGAAGACGAGTGCGGCCATGTCTGAGCAAGTGTCGATGTCCATGGTTTGTGTCTGGATGATGGCGAAGTAGAGAAGAGAGGGAAGGACGTCTGTGCTTGCTTGTGTGCTTGCTTGCCCTGCCTGCCCTTTGTCGTGTGACTAGGTGAGAGGGAGTGAGCGAGTGTGTGAGCGAGTGAGAGTGAGAGAGGAGCTAGAGCATGGAGGGCAGTCACTGTTGATGGCCAGGTGGGAGTTGAGTTGTTGATGAACGGTGGCAGTGACTGCTTGCAGTTGCTGGCTGGGAATGTGTGTCACGGCTGGACGGGGAATGAGCAGCGTGCGTGGATGGGCGCGTATTCTAGCGAGGGAGGGAGGACTGATATCGATGATACAAGAGAGAGAGAGAGTAGGAATACAGACTAGTTGTACTGAACAGCGAGATGGAGCAGAGAGAAGAGGGAGAAGTAAGTTAGAGAGAGAGTGAGAGTGGCCCCACTCTTTGCACTCCACTCATGCACACGTCACTCTTTTCGAGTGAAATGCGTGCACACTTGCACAGATTCGATCGACTTCGCTCGCAATGCCGCATCACCGCTGGCCTGGCCTGCAGCTGGCCTGGCCCACCTGGCTCCCTGCCATTTCTGACTCTGGCGCATGCACGCACGCACGCTGTCATATCATACTACATTGCATCACATCACATCCAAAACACAGTACCTTTACTCTCCGGCAACAGCGTCCTCGAAAGTCCTGGGTGCTCTTGCTCGCACGCACGCAATGACCAGCACTTCAAGCAAGCTGCAAGAGTTTGAAGACAAAGACAACGACGATAACAACAATGCGGATACCCACCAAGACGTATCCCTCGCTCAACTGCTTAGACGCACACTCGCTTCCTCCGAGGCATTCCTGCAATCGCCTCCATCGACGCAGTTCGCGAATTCTCAAATCCCATCCGCGTCCGCATCCACATCCGCATCCTTGAACATGCCCACAACACCCTCCCTGGCGACTTTATTATCCAACCTCAGCCTCTGCGCATCCCTCATCGCCCACCTCGGCCTCGTATCGCCCAACGAGACACTCTCCGATCTAAGCACACGCACGCTGCCCTGCTTGCTGGTCCCTTACTACCGCGGCCTATTGGACCTTCAATCCCGCACACGCGACTATAATGGCCGCAAAGAGGTACTCAAACGTGCAAAAACCAGCTTGGAGAGCTTTAGAACAACGTGCGATGCATATGGCGTCGTTGATAGCGAGAAGCGAAAACAGCTGGCTATACTGTCGGAAAATGGACGAGGGGCACCGAATGACCCAATGTCACGCAGGGATGCAAAGATCAGGCAGTATAAAGAGGAAAAAGTACTCAGAGAGAAGCTGGAGGTGGGTCGACGTCGTCAACCTCTACGATGTCATTTGCGCACGAATTGCTCTTTTGAACAGTCGTGCTGAAAGTCACGTGCTTCTATTTCCAACCTTCTGTCTTCATGCAATTCATACACGCCAACAGCTACTTGAACAACGTCGCTCTGACCGCATACGCGTAGTCGGACAGTCTAAAAGTGCGCCTCGGGCGTCCCAAGACGATGACGAGGACGAGGACGATGACACCGATGACAGCAGCGGGGGCACCTCTCTCCGCACGCTCTATCTGACCCGCATCTCGCTATGCTACATGCGAACGCACTCGGAGCTATCTTCAATAGAGCAAGAACTCGAGCTTCTCAACAATATGCCACACAACATGAGCGAGCTGCCTCCTCATCGCTCTTCTTCTTCTTCTTCGGCAGCCAGTGGAGATGACCGTCAGAGAGCGCGAGAGAAGCAAGACGAGACTTGGCGGTTGGATAAAGTCGCACAGTCGCTCACTGCTCCATCAGGAGGCGCACATACATTACTCGACACATCCGGCCGTCCAATGCGACCTTTTACGATCCTTCCTTCATCATCATCATCTTCAAATGCCGGCTCAATAGACACGCGTCTACGACTTCAAAACCAAGTTTTCGGACCAGGACATCGCTTACCTACAATGGGAATTGACGAATTTTTAGAATTGGAAAAGAAAAGAGGAAATGTACTTCAAGGTGGTGGAGCTGCTAATAAAGCGGCTGTGGATCAAGAAAAAAAAGATAAAAAAGCTTGGGAAGAAGAGGAGGATAATTTACAAGGTGAACAGAGGGCCGAGGCTAAGAGGGTGGAACAACAAGGGTGGGATGAATATAGGGATAGCCATAAGCGGGGAGATGGGAATAGAATCAACCAGGGCTAAAGAAGAGAACAAAGAACAGCCAAGCAGTCGCGAGAAGCTCGCCTCACCAGGAATTGCGCCACCAATCTGGTCACGTGATTCTATGGGCCTGCAAGAAAACCGGCACCTCTTGGAAGAACGCGCAGAGCGAGGAGGGTAGTACAACAAGGCGTTGTGCTGTCCAGCCTGCCGATATCATCCTTCGTAACAGCAAAGAGAATCAGCATGGCGAAGCTTCTGCACTCCCTCCACGCCCGTCCCGCCGCTCGAAAATGCCGGCTCCCTTCCCAGCTTCATCCTGCCGCGAGCTGGATCTGGATCATCCACTTCACAAGCACATCAGCAAGCTAGAGGCGCTCTCATGAGAAGAAGTCGGATTAATTGCCTGGGCTATCAACTATACGCTGCGAAGGATTTGGACGAGAACATTGCCATGGCGTGCCCACTGCACAAAGGGCGAAGTCTGTGCGGAAGCGAGAAGCATGGATGGCTTCCTTTGAAACGCCTTGCGAAAGGCTTGTTTGTTTCGCAAGCTCACTTGTTGCCGTGTCAGCAATTGCAGTGTGAAGGGAACAATAGGAGAGGCCCTTCGTCTCTCAGCTCAGCGAACCGCGTGCATCTTTCTTCTTTCTACTCACGACCCCGCACACAGCTACTACTGATTGTACCGATAGAACCGACGGAGAGTTCGAGGGCATTGGCTGCTGCTCCTGCTGTTAAGACTGGCGGCTCTGCAATCGGATCCTCGGTCGGCACACATACCAGCCGATACGCCGGCGACCTCCTCGGACATTTCCCCTTCCAGCACGATGGACCTGGGCGACTTGACGTCTGTGCTCAAGGACTTGCCGCCTGGTCAGAATGTCTTCGACTACATCTTGCAGATGCTGGACGATAACGTACGTTCCCCTTCTCGTGTCCTTGCTCGCGCTGTTGCTGAATAGCGGTCTTGTTACCAGATCTTCCCCGAGCTAGGTCGGAGCTTCTACATCCAGGCATACGTGTTCGTCTTCCCAATTGTCACATGAACAAAGCCTCTCGCCTGACAGTCGCATGCGCAGGCTCGCTGGTCTCTGTACCATCATTGTCCTAGTCATTCTCGCTGCAACAGTGATACGCTGGCGCAAGGCTGGCCTCAAGCTGCTCATTTACGATGGCCCAGCGACACGTCCGAATCCAAGAGTCGTAGTCCCGCTACTTTGGACGGTCATGGGCGTCCGTAAGTCTTGACGACCGTTGAACGAGGTAGTCGAGGAGCCACCTCTGACCGACCGAGTATTGGCACAAAGTCTTGATCATTCACAGTTTTTGGCTGCCTGCTGCTATGCGTAACCACTACTTGCCGTATTCACTGGGCTTGTATCTGGTAAGGGCCACCCTTCTCACTTCAGGACTCTGCTCGACATCTGCTGATACTTGTCTTTCTTGGCTGCTTCTAGCCCCTGACAGGAGCTGTCGTAGCCTGCTCGTATGCCTTCATCTCTGCGTCTGCAATGTGCAGCGCGCCCTATATTCGACGGGGTCTCATGCGCATGAACGAAGGATACAATGTCAAGCACAACCTCCTTCCTTCCGTTATCCTGCTCAATAGCTTCATACTGGCTGTCTGCACCGCAACATACTGCGGAGTCATTCCAGCCGCTCGAAGAGCAGGACGTGGTTTCAACCTCGTTAATGAAGGGTATGCAAATGCCAAAACTGTCCTTGCAAGCGCGAAAGAAGCACAGAACTTGACGGCATTGAGCCAGCTTAGCGAACCGGTGGCAATGCTTGGTATGTCGACTAAACCCCAAATATGTACGAAGAATTCGGTTAACAATCACCCCTTTGCTTTGTCCTCATGGCTTACGCAGAAGCCGGCAAGATTATCATGGACAAGGGTAGTCTGGCCGCAGGCTACGCCTTCAGTGCATACTGCGTAGCGCATTTCTGCTTTGGCCTGATCCCTGGGTTGGCACTCAACATCTTCATGCGGAAGCGCATCAATCGACTCGCACAAGGTCTATGTAGGCGAAAAGGACGCGGCTGTTACTGTGAAATCATGCTCACGTGCCTTTCTTTGCAGCTGCATCGACCGGCTTCTCGAACAGCGCTGCCCTGGCATCAACCGCACAACCTGCGGTCGGCTATGTAGATCACGGACGCAGCCAAGACAATGACTTTGCATTGGAGACGCTAGCACAGCCGAATCAAAAGTCTGCAGCAGAGCTACCCAAAGACCGACCATTTGCAAATCTGGCTCAGCTCCCAACCTTGCCGCCTGCCTATGCTACCATCTTCAAATCAGACGTCGCACCGCAAGAAAAGGCCAAACGGCTCAGCAGAGCGCTGAAAAGGGATAATATTCAGCTTGGAGCGTACTTTATGATGCTTGGATCGATGGGTAGTCTTGGCTTCTATCAGCTCTCGGGCGGTAAGGCTCAGTTTGTTGAGATACGACAGCTTCAAGGCTGATTGCCCTCTGAAACAGCTGCTACCGATCTGAACGCGAAAGACCAGCTCATCGTCGCTCTGACTTGGGAACTGTGGAGCTACCTAGGCCCAGCTTTGGTGCTTTCCGCTGCCTATCTCTGGGATTCAATTCACTACGTTAGCAGCGTGGACGAAGTAGCAGGAGCAGATGCGCCAACACTATCGTTCCGCCGCTTTCAAGCACCACAAATGACGGCAATTCAGCTCTCGCAAACGGTAGAAGTGGTCGAAGAGCACCAGATGCATGAGAAGAAGGAGTATAGGATGGACTCGTACGCTTGAAGAGACGCTCTTGCAGGAGAGAAAGGACAAACACTGTATCTATACTCGGTGTCGATAATTTGAGAGGGATTTCTCAGGGCACTTACGCACTTGAGCTGCCAAAGGCTGTTGGAACAGGCGAGCGCTTGCCGGAGACGCTTCTGAAATGACCAGAACAGCAAGGCGGCGCTGCACCCAACGGTCCAAAAGATGGTTGTTGCAGTGGGTCAGAACATGTCTGGCACTGAAACGACCTTCTGGTGTCGGGGCACAGAGGTCGGAGCAATGCCAAGGAGTTCTTCACGACCGCTGGAAAGCTACCTGAGACACGTGATGTGTCGCTGAAGGTAGTCTTCGGCGAGCACCCGGAGCGGGGACTGACGTCTTGGCTGGCTTGCCTGCCAGCGCGGCCCCAATTGCTGTCGTGAAGCGTGCACCTCGTCTTTGGCTGCCTTCGCTCTTCCTCCTGCGGACCAAGTCAACTCGCCATGTCGAGTGCCGCAGAATCGTCCAGTGCGCCACCTGGTGTGAATGTCTTCGAGTATCGTGCGGCAGCGCTCGCGGCAGCTGTGAGCATTTCGTCCGCTGTTCGATGCGAAGGCCTCGCCGA
This sequence comes from Cystobasidiaceae sp. HBUAS51001, assembly GCA_003351005.1. Lineage (NCBI taxonomy): Eukaryota > Fungi > Basidiomycota > Cystobasidiomycetes > Cystobasidiales > Cystobasidiaceae > Cystobasidiaceae sp. HBUAS51001. The sequence continues at coordinate 17,163 of QOZY01000081.1, forward strand.
CGGTTCACCAATTTGCGCCTGCTCAGGTCTATCCAGATTTCGGCCGTCCTTTCTGGATTCAAGCCTACGTGTAGGTTATCTGCTATTTAATTTCAAGTTGACTTTGAGTTAGGCTTGCTCTGACATGCGGTATTTTGTCTTTTGCTCATCTGCACTTAGCGTGGTGGGCCTCTGCTCGACAGTGGTCGTAGCAATTGCATCGGGACTTATCATCAGATGGAAAAAAGGCCGCTTGCGCCTGATGTTGATCGATGGTCCGGCAACGAGGGTCAATCCCAAGGTAGCAGTTCCGCTCCTGTGGCTTTTGATGGGTGTCTGTGAGCGATCTCGGTCGTCACTTGTGACGTTCGGACGCTGAGTGAGCGCCATATCAAGTGATTGTCATCCATACATTTTGGCTGCGCCACGCTATCCAGCACCATCGATTGACATTTGCGCTGGGAGTCTTCTGGGTGAGCATCCATTCGAGTACATCGGATTAGAATATTGACCCATCAATGACGCTGCAGTGGCTCTTTGGAGCGACTTTGGTCTGCTCATACGTCACGATGTGCATTTCCGCGCTCTGTCGAGCTCCTGGTTTCCGAAGCCTGTTGATGAGACTCAACAGTGGTCGGGAAAGCACACATTCGCGAATGCCTTCCGTACTAGTGCTGAACTTGGTTGGAGTAGCCGTATGCTTGGCTACATTCTTGATACTGCTTGTGCCTGGGAGGATGTCGGGCCGTTACTTTGACGAAATTGATAGGATTTATGAAGAAGCTCAGCATATCGTAGCACAAGCAAGGACGGCCAACGATACCTCCGTGCTGGCTGGCTTGAAAGGTTCCTACGAAGACTTTGGTGAGTCTGCCTTCACCGCGGCGTTTCTGAACGGCGGACTCAAGGAGCCAATTTTGTCAAACAGAGCGCGCCCAAATGCATAGTCGACGGGCTCACATCGTGGGCGGCTGGATTTATACGGCCTACATTGGCATCGCTTTTGTGATCGGTCTCGTACCCACAGTACAGCTGAATCGGTACATGAACAAGCGGATGTCCCGTCTGCGCGACGACCTCAGTGAGCCCGCTTTGTACTCGGAGAGATTTCTGCGCTGATTCGATGGCTGTGGTTACAGATGTATCAGCGCATCAAAGCGACTCTGTGGCGAATGCAAGTGATACGCACTTTACGAGCGATAGCGAAGTTGCGCTCCATCACTACGGAACCAAAGCGAGTAATGTACTTGGTCGGATCGATCTACCGAAAGATCGGCCATTCGCGAATCTTGCAGAAGCCGCTGTCGTTCCGTCAGACTATGCGCTTATCTTGGGCTCGACATCGGACCCTGTTGCAAAAGCACAGCGACTAAGGGCCGCGCTCCGGCGCGATAATTTCCAGCTGTGGGCTTTTTTCATTCTTCTCGCTTGCATGGGAAGCTTGCTCCTGTTTCAGGCTGTGGGAGGTGAGCGTGAACGTCCGCGAGGGAAGGGTGTAAAGCTGACGTTGGCTTGAATGTCAGGCGTATCGCACATGACCGCGAAGAAAAAGCTCAGCCTGTTGTACATCTGGCTGACATGGTCGTACCTGGCACCAGCCATGATCCTGGCCGGTGCGTTCCTGTGGGATGCCATCAGCGGTGGAAGCGAAATCGAGCAAACCGGAGTGCTGCAAGAGATGCAAAAACCACGCCAAAAGTTCAATGCGCCACCACTGGCTGCTATTCAGCTGTCTCAGACTGTCGAAGTCCTCGAAGAACATCCTGTGTCGAAGAAAGATCAATTTGCAAGACTTGCGTAGCTGGAATAATGACTGGACTGCACTTGCCTTGTTCATGTCGTCAGTGGGCTTCCATGCGGCTTGATACTGTAGTGCAAAAAAGGCAGCCTTCTGTAGAGCAGTCCGCAAAGTAACCTTAGCAGATCACCGCACAATGCCCTTGCGATGGTATAGCATTTTGCATCTAATGTAACAATAGAGGTACAAGCAGCGATGGCCTACTGAATCAATGACGAAATGCGTGCGAAGCTGGGTTGACGACGGCGACTGTAGATCAGCCGAAGCTTGCAAGTGGCCTCTCCTCGTCGTATTGATGATATGTGCCTTTGATGAACGCGTCCTGTTGGGTGCAGACAGAGGTAAGCATCATGCCTTGCAGGCCAGTAAGCAGTGACTCAACGCACTGTGCACTTGGCCATCGTTACGGATGCCCTAGAAATCGGATCGGTCCTATAAAAGTTCTCAATTGGATTGACGAAAGCGCCCTTGGTACCGTGTTGCGAAGATGCTGCCTTGCTAGCGGCAAGCTGCTTCAAGCCGACAAGAGGATTGCTAGGCCTGTCCACGACATCGTACGCATTGAGCGATGGCGAGATCTCCCACATTCGGTCTCGAAGGCCCGAGACATCATCGTACGGCAATGTCTCGCCAACAATTTCAGATAGCGCACGAATGATCTTCCAGTCTTCGCGACTTGCTCCAGGTGGGTTGACCGCTGCTCGGCTGACCTGCACTCGGCCTTCTGTATTGACGTAGGTAGATGACTTTTCCGTGTATGCGGAGCCGGGAAGGCAGACGTCGGCGTACGAGGCGCCCACGTCTCCGTGGTGGCCTTGGTAGACGACAAAGGCATTTTGAGGAATGGCGGATGATGGGATGTCGTCGGCGTTGAGAAGGTAGACGAACTTCGGGGTGACGTTGGTGGCGGACGCCGGTGGTGTGAAGCCAATGTCATAAGCAGCAGCGTGAGAGATGGCTCGCTGCAAGATGTTGAAGCCATTCCAGTCTGCGTGCACGAAGCGGTCGCTGTGCTTGACAGTGTATTCGGATAGTGCTTTGAGGACAGCAGCGCCATCGGCATGGTCATAGATGCCACTACCGACAATGATCATTGGCTTCTTTGCATTCTTGAACTTGTCTGCGAAAGCTCCCTTGCCGGATGTCAAGAATTGCTTGACAGCATTAAGGTCCTGGCCAATGTGCTCATACTCAAAGGTGGACTTGAAATTGGAGCCGATCAAACCAATGTCAACGCCGTTGTTGAGGAATGACTTGCGCAAACGGGTGTTGAGGATGGCTGCTTCATGCCTGGGATTTGTGCCGACCAAGAGGATGGCATCAGCCGTCTCTGCGCCAGCAATGGTCGAGTTGAAGGTGTAGTTGGAGCGGAAGTCAACGCCAGTGACGGGCGGGACAGAGGCTGAGCCAAGTGCAGTGTCAATGGTAGTGTTGTCAGATCCGAGCTTGTTCATGAGGTCCTTGAGCGCGACGAGGGCTTCCGTGTCAGCAAGCGAGCCGGCGATGGCCTTGATCTCACTGCCTTTGGCGCCAGATTGCGCGAGTCCCTCTGCGATCCTCTCGAGCGCCTCTGGCCATGAAGCAGGCACGAAGCGGTCTCCCTGGCGCATTAGCGGCGTTGTCAAGCGCTGGTACTTTAGGCCGTCGTAGGCGTAGCGCGTCTTGTCGTGGATCCACTCCTCGTTGACATCGTCATTCACGCGCGGCTGAATCCGCATGACCTGCGTGCCCCGCGAGTCGACTCTAATATTGCTGCCGACAGCGTCGAAGACGTCGATGGATTCGGTCTTTTTCAGCTCCCAAGGGCGAGCCTGGAAAGCGTATGGCTTCGAGGTCAAGGCACCAACGGGGCAGAGATCGACGACGTTGCCGGACATCTCGGTGTTCAGGACCTTTTGCACGTATGTGCCGATCTGCATATCGTTGCCTCGTCCTGTGGAGCCAAGCTCATCGACGCCCGCAACCTCGTTTGCGAATCGAATGCATCGCGTGCAGTGGATGCATCGGGTCATGACGGTCTTGACGAGAGGTCCAAGATTCTTGTCTTCTACCGCTCGCTTGCCAGTAATCTCGTGGAAGCGTGTCCGGTCTGAGCCATATCGCATTGATTGGTCTTGCAAGTCGCATTGTCCACCCTGTAATCCAAGGATTTTGCCACAATTAGCAGGGAAGAAAGTCGCAAAGTGACGGGACAGGAGATAAAAAGAGGTAGTAAGCAAGCGCACCTGGTCGCAAATGGGACAGTCCAAAGGGTGATTCGCCAATAACAGCTCCATCTTTTTCGAGAAAACAGTCAGTACATCGCAGCGGGTATGGCCGTTTTATATTGCTTAGACCCACCACGCCTTCTCTTGCCTTGTGCACGAGCGGCGAGTCTGTTTTGACCTTTTGGCCCGGCATCGCCGGCATGGCACTGCGAGAGAAGCGGGAGACTCAGAATACAGCAAGACTAGCGGAAAGCATTCGGTGACTCACCATGATGCCTCTGACAGTAGAAGCCAGCGAGTGCGGATGATAGATATTACCAGGGACAGGAGTAAGTCAAAGTCAGCACTGTCCGACTGGAAAAGGGATTCGCCACTGCGCAGAAGTGCTGGACGCACGAGGTTTGGGAGGACCAGGTGACACTTCGACAAGGCACCTGCGTTCCGAAAGGGTTGCATCGAGCGTGAAAGCGAGGCCAAGTGGTGTTGCAAGTCAAAAGTGGCGGAGGTCGAGATCGAGAAGTCAGTGCCGTTCAAACAAGGCCCAAGACGTTGAAGCGTACATTCGGCAATTGCCAGCAATCGCAAGACGATCATGACTGCAATGCATTGAGAGATCAGCATCTGTGTCGCTTGGCCCAGCGTGCAGGTGGAGCTCGCTGCTCTTGCGCTTGCATAATCTACTCACTAGCAGAAGCGGGGTATTGTCGACCCAGCTGCCTCGCAGGCCTGAACATTGATGTAGCTTCAGTACACGTTGCACTGTTATACATGTGCTATGCCTTCTTCTGTGTTAGGGACAGATGCGTCAGTTCCTGCCGGACCATTGCGAGACGCGAGATAGGCTGGCCACGGGCCAGCGGGCCAGCCGGTGAAGCAGCTTACACCTGAATCAAGGATGATCCTTGCTCGACCTCGACTTGCTTGCCGTCGACCTCGAGCTGGATGAGCTTCTGCGCTGGCCGTGAAGAGCTGAATGCCCTTGCAGCGGCAAAGCTGGTGCTGGCAGCCGCTCTCGAGGAGCCGAGGACTCGCTGGCGGGCAGCGAGCAGCGCGGCGTGCGGCATGGCTGGTGTGTGCGCCTAATGGGTGTGCGGAGGACACTCTTGCACGCGCTGCTGCCTTGCGTTGGTGGGCGAGAAGCAAGAAGACTGCCGCCGCATTGCTCTCGCTGGCGGCGAGTGCAGATCGCGAGCACGCCAATTGGGTCGTGAGCTGCTTAGCCTCTCACTACCACCACAGCAGCACGGCGACTGTAACAATCTCACACACGCTCACCACAGGTATGCTCGGCGTGCTTTGATAGCCCTGACGCTGTCTGGCGCGGCTCCCAGACGACTGCAGGACGGGAAAGACTCAGTAGCCGCCACCGCGAAGCAGCTTGAAGTGCAGCAGGAGCGACTCTCCAGGAAGAGCAGTGAACATGAATAAGGTCTCTTGATTAATTTTGCTCGAAAGCTGAAATGCTGATGGTCTACTTTCTCGATAGCCCCACAATTGCAGCCTCCTCGCTGCTTTGCCAAATCATGGCCCGCGAATGGAGGCCATTTTCCTTTCAGTGCGCTGCCGTCTGACGTACAAGGAACTGGACACGATGGACGCCTCTTGCTCGGCTGTCAAGTCTCCTTTTGCATTCCGACTCCCATTTTTGCAGGATTCCTGGCTTGGCCTGCAGCGCATCTCCACTAACCCATCGCGCTTCCACCCCCACTCTTTCTCGCGCTTCATGCTTTCACGTCTCTTCATTGAAGTGAAGGCAATGCTTCTCGAGCCTTCCACCGTGGAAGACTGCTGACTGACGAAGCTCTGATCTGGAAGACTCCTAGATTTGGAAGACTGACAGCTCAGGGTATAAAAGCAGAACCCACAAGCTGGACTGCTCCTGTCTCTTCTCCTTTTGCATTACTAACAAACTAAGAGGCAGCTTCCTCGGTGAATCTGGACTCCACCTTATCCTCGCTGGAAGCCGTCCTCCAAAGTCCCGGTAGCATCAAGGTTCTGTTCGCTGGCGAAAGTCAAATAATTGAGGACAAAGAACGATATGAGAAGGCGACATCAACCGTAGTATCTCGAAAAGGCACACACGGAGGAACAGCGCCGTCTAGCCCGGGGCCCAGGACGAAGAGTAGAAGGCCGTCTATCAGAGCTATGGTGCTCTTGCCGAACAGAGATGGAACTTCATAGTGCCTAAGGAGACCTTGTTTGCCTTTCTTCATGGCTTTGAAGGGGAAACTTGGCTCTCCCATCTCGGCAAGGCACCTTGGAGTCTCGGTCAAATCCTTGATCGTTTGAGCCACGGCTTGCCAGACATTCGAGAAGAAGTTTTCAAGCTCCTCAAGAAGCTGGCACACGAGCAGATGACCGTCAATTTTGCCGTACGAGTGTTAAGTCCCTTTGCCGTACGCGACTGAGCACAACGAAGAATTCCAGATTATAGGCGACATGGCTCGCCTTATGCCGTTATGGTTCCCTCCGCGCTCGCATGCGCAGGCAAAGCCAAAAGGGTACGCGGCACACGTTTCTCCAACAAAGCCCGAGTTCGACAACCACCAGTGTTCGAGCTATCCCATTGTTTGAGCAGTCGTTCTTCGTTCTAAACGCAGGGTCTCAAAAGCAGCCGGCCTCCTGTTTCAATACTCGCTTAAGGGTCGCAAGCTCAATTCGGAGACCGCTGAGGAGATCGCCAAGAAGATGATTTATCCGCTTGCTGCAGGAGTCCAAGCCATTTCTGGCATGCGCGACATCATCTGCGATACTCTTCCTTTCCCTCTTCAACCAGAGCTGACCAGTATCTCTTTCGGCCGCGATCAAGGTGTTCTCATCTGCAGCATTGACAGCGGTGAGCAGAGGGTCCAAGCAGTAGCGAGGACTATAGATTAATTCGAGCGCATACTTCTACAGCGGATTCCTACAACCCCAAGGTGCGTGAACTCAACAGTTCCACCACCTTCCGTTACGACCTTGATGCATTCCTTGAATCGAACGAAGAGATCACCCAGAGACCTGTGCGCGAATTTGCCAGTCTCGAGACCAAGAGCAAGAAGCTCCTCGACAAGGTCCTGGACTTTGCTTCGTGCCCGCGAGAATTTACCGCACATCTCTCGAGCGCAAGCTTCGGACCTGCCTTTTTCTCCTACAATATAATCTTTTCGGCGAGATCTTCCCCTGGCTGAAGAACGAAGGTGTCGACCGGATTAGCGCAAGGCATCGCTGAATACCGTCATCAGAGGTCAAGCCTTCCCAGTCACGATACATCTTTGAACTCGAGAACGGCAAATGAGCTTCTAATGGTCATGCGCAGCTCATAACACCTCCCCCTCTCTCTTCTTCTTCAACCGCTGCCGAGCCATCCGTCGGCACCGCGATGCAGCCCTCCTTATCCTCGAAAGTGGCGTCCACCGACTCGAGCACATCGTCATTCGAGGATGAAGCCACCCAACGGCGGATGGCAGCTTCCCTGGCAGCTTTCCCCCAAGACCCCACAACGACGACTGAGACTCTTGCAGTAGATGCAGGTGCCCCGTCTGCCGCCGTCACGGTGAAAGAGGGGCTTGCCAATTCTGCGGTACATGAGCTGTCGCCTGCTTTCGATGCAGACCATCTATCTGACGCCATCATGGTGAACGAGGAGAATTTGCACTGGAATGTAGCGTGGGCGTCCTCGGACGAGAGCGAGCCAGTCGCATTTGGAAAGAGGGTCCACAGCCTCTTTCCAGCGACAATTAAGGCAAAGTTTGGTTCCTGAGGCGAGGCGCAGTAATACTGTAGGGGCCGAGTAGTGCAAGCGTCGCATCGAGCATACCGCCCACCTCCGAGGCTCGAAAGCAGCCATGCCAGCGAAGATCCTTGCACTCGCTGGCAATTTTGCGGTGGACCTCAGCAAGCTGGAAGCCGTGTCTATAGGCGAGGTCCTCGGAAACGAGTCAGGCTTAATGCACAAGCAAGTCACATAACTGATAGAGTGCCTCGAGATCCGAGGCCAGGATCGTCCTGCCGCTTGTAGACAGTGTATGGGTTACCAGAACTCATTTGGGGCAATGACACAAGCAGTGAAATGGATGAGCTCGAGGAGAGAGAGCCCAAACCGGCGGAAAAAGAAGCCAAGAAGCGAGCCGCTGCCAAGCCAGCGTCAAAGCGGAAGATGGCTAAAGCCATGACTAGCAAGAAAAAGTCGACGTTGTCGAAAAAACAATGCTCGCTTTGCCGCAGAACCTCGATGCTCTCGCTACGTGGCTCGCAAGTACAGTACAACTCGGCAACAAAGAAAAAGCGAAACTGCGCGTGAGTTTTCTTGCTCTGTTTCTATGAAGTGGCTGACGCAGTCTGGTTCTTACAGAAAACATGCCGAGATGCGATCAAAGCACAAGGATTCTGGGGCAAAGCGACGAATTGGACGAATGCCAGGTCTCCTGTAGAAGGGCAATTTGTCATAAACGCTGTGAGCCTCGTCTGCGCCATCCGAACGAGAAGTGGCTGTCGGAGGAGACTATCAGCGATCTGCTCGCGGATCTCGAGTGCCTGTATGAAGCAGTGATCCCTTCAAGTAGGCGCTGGCAAGCTCATCCCGGCCAAACAGAACATTTTTCTCAAAACATCAATCGGACAGTCATATCTAGGGTGAGTTCGCGCGATTTTCCGGTATCAGTATCGCGCGAAGGGTCTTTCCTCTCCACGCCGTGGATGAGGCTGAACCACCAGCGGAGCAGCCGCTGTCAGCTAATTGTTCCTCATGGATGCAATGCGACCGTGTCAGCTATCATTTGTTCGACTTGCAATGCATTTTTGTGCTCTTTGCTCCAATTGATGCCCTTTATGCCCTTGAGTTTGCCCGTTTGCCTTCGCATTATTGCAGGTTCAGTTGAGCGGTGCCGACAGCTTTGCGCACTGAGCAAGCGGTTGCTTCAACCCATTTCAGAGATGCTGAAAAGCTGAATGCAGTATTCGTGTCGTGTCGCAACGACTTGGACTGAGTGAGAGCTGCAGAGCCAGCTGCCTGCCTTGAAATTGGCCACCTTGTGGCCAGCCGTGACGCGGCCTCGCAGGGAGCGGGCGAGGTACTCAGCGTACCAACACACAAGCTGCAGCGAGAGCGCAGCTAAGTACGACTCTCACACTCGACGATGACCGTCTCGTCCGCAGGTGAGTCGCGCTCTTGCTGCTGCTGTCGTGCCTCGTCAATTGCAGGCTCAAGGGCTGGCGTCATGAGCTGGCTACAATGGAAGCTGACGACCATGAAATGCCATTCTCCCACCACACAGCGGGCATTCTAGCCCTCTTGTCCGAGGACGATCCAACGCTCCTCCACTACGCGCTGCAGCAGCTCGACTCGTCCCTCGTCAACTCGTTCTGGGCCGAGATCAGCGACTACTTGAGCAGCATCGAGGTCATCTACGAGAATGCAGACCTGCCACAAGAGACGCGCCAGCTCGCTGCACTCCTCGCGAGCAAGGTCTACTACCATCTAGAGTCGCTCGACGACGCTCTCACCTTCGCCCTGTCCGCCGGGGAGCTCTTCAAGGTCGAGTCCGAGAGCCTGCAGGAGCCTTCCAACGGCGATCAAGACTACACCGAGACCATTGTCGCGACCTGCATAGACAAGTATGTAGAAAACAGGATAGCACAGGAAGAGGGCTCCTTGCCTTCTTCCTCCTCTGCGGCATCCACCTCCACTGGCAAGCAGGCGGCCACCTCAAACGGCGACACTGGCCTCGCGTCGCCAGAGGACCTCGACAAGATGCAGGCAATCGTCGAGCGCATGTTTGCGCGGTGTGTCAAGGACAAGGAGTACAAGCAGGCAGTGGGCATCGCGCTAGACGCTCGTCGCCTCGATGTCATCGAGCGCATCTTCGACGAGACGCGAGACAATTCCATCCTCACCTATGTCCTCGAAGCTGCGATGACGATAGTTCTCAAGCTCGACTTCAGGAACAGGGTGCGCAGCCAACAAACAGCATCATAGACTCAATCCACGCACTGACCAGCTCTTGTTTTGTGTTATGCAGGTCCTCCGCCTCCTCGTCCAGCTATTCTCCTCCCTCAAATCGCCAGACCACTTTAGCATGGTCCAATGCTTTGTCCACCTCAATGATCCCTCCCTCGTCTCCGAAGTCATTGCCAAACTCGTCTCTTCGACCTCCTTAAAGGACAATCCGGATAACAAGCTCAAAGCCTATCAAATAGCGTTTGATCTCGCAGACACTGCTTCGCAAGAATTTCTCGGGATCGTCAGCAGCGGTCTAGGCTCGCCTTCCTCATCAACAAATGGACACGCCGAAGCCATGGACACGGACGAGACGCAGGCTCTTCTCTCATCTGTCTCTGACTCGACAAGCGGTGACATGCCCGCAGACGTCCATGAAAAGCTGCAGGTCATTCTGTCCGGGCGAGAGACCATCGCGCTCCAGCTCGAGTTCCTCTACTCGCATGCAAAAGCCGACCTCCAAATCCTCACAAAGACAAAAGACGCCCTCGAAGCTCGCAATTCTATCAATCATTCCGCACTCACCTTCAACAACGCATTCATGAATGCCGGAACATGTTCAGACAAGTTTTTGCGCGACAACCTCGATTGGCTCGCTAAAGCCTCCAACTGGTCCAAGTTCTCTGCGACAGCAGCACTCGGTGTCATCCATCGCGGTAACCTGGAATATGGCTATTCGCTCCTTCAGCCATACTTGCCAGCCGCTGGTGGTGGCTCCTCTGGAGGCCCTGGTGCAAGCGTGTACAGCGAGGGCGGAGCACTGTATGCCCTCGGACTCGTGCACGCTAACAACGGCGCAGCGGGCGGCAAGGCTAAAGAGTCACTGCAATTTTTGCGGACCTGCTTGAAGGCGGAAGGAGGCGAAGTGGTCCAGCATGGTGCAGCGCTTGGTCTCGGTGTTGCCGCCATGGCGACAGGCAATGAAGGTAAGCACCCTAAAGTAGAGACTTTTATGAGTGTCGTTAAATTGACACACGTTATTCTTACTGCAGAAATTTACGACGAATTGCGAGACATCCTCTTCCTCGACAGCGCAGTTGCAGGCGAAGCTGCCGGCTACGCGATGGGTCTCGTCATGCTTGGCACCGCGAGCAGCAAAGCTCTTGATGAGATGCTGCAGTACGCGCATGAGACTCAGCACGAGAAGATCATCCGCGGTCTGGCTGTTGGTATCTCGCTGCTCATGTATGGCAAGCAAGAGGAGGCGGATTCACTCATCGATAATTTGATGGCTGAGCAGGTAAGCCAATGTGCGCCTGAACGTGATCAAAAAGAGCGTTACCTGACGTACGTATACGACAAAGGACCCTATTCTTCGGTATGGCGGTATTCACACAATTGCAATGGCGTATGCTGGTACTGGCGCCAATTCGGCCATTCGACGCCTTCTTCACGTCGCTGTCTCCGATGTCAACGACGATGTACGGAGAGCTGCTGTCACATCGCTCGGCTTCATTCTCTTTCGGTCACCCGCACAAGTCCCGCGCGTTGTCCAGCTCTTGAGCGAGTCCTACAATCCGCATGTCCGGTATGGCGCTACGCTAGCGCTGGGGATCTCGTGCGCTGGCACGGGTCTGCGGGAAGCTATCGATATTCTCGAGCCTCTGACGAAGGACCCAGTCGACTTTGTCCGCCAAGGCAGTTGCATTGCCCTCGCCATGATTCTCATTCAGCAAAATTCGACACTCAACCCAAAATCCGAGGATGCGCGCAAGCTATATGAGAAGATCATTGGCGACAAGCACGAAGATCCGATGGCTAAATTTGGCGCTTCGGTCGCTCAAGGCATGATTGATGCTGGTGGACGCAATGTGACCATCTCGCTCATGAGCAGGAATGGCAACATGTCTATGCCCGCTATTGTCGGTCTTGCACTGTTCACACAGTTCTGGTACTGGTTCCCCATGGCGCACGCTGCTGTACTGGCATTCAGTCCAACGGCAGTCATCGGTGTGGACAGCGAGCTCAAGGTATGGCACGCACACTTTAGTTCGTGCAGGCAAATGCTGATGCATGGAACCTTTTCCAGCTACCCAAGTTCGACCTGACTTCGAATGTCCGGCCATCAATCTTCGCGTACGTGCCAGAGCTCAAGGAGCCTGAAAAGGACAAGCCAGAGATGGTCAAGACTGCCGTCCTGTCAATGACTGCAAAAGCAAACTCACGGCAACGCGAAAAGGAGAAAGAAAAGGCCGCAGCCGAGGGTGGAGGCGATGCCATGGACACAGACGACAAGGACAAAGATGCAACAACGGCATATACAGACAAGAAAGACGAAGACAGCGACATGAAGGTCGACGGGGCGGATGCAGAACCCAAAGCCAATGGCGAAAAGAAGGCAGCTGCACCCGAGCCGTCATCGCAGACATTACCCAACATCTCTAGGGTCGTACCGGCTCAAATGCCATATATTTCATTCCCTTCGTCATCGCGCTTTGTCCCGGTGCGGCCATTGGTGTCCTCCTCGGCAGCATCCATTCAACCCACGAAAGCATCAGCTTCACCTGCGCTAATTCTGGAAGCTATCGTCGAGGCTGGCGTTGGTCTTGGAGCAGGAGGCGGCATCCTTGTTCTCAAAGACACAAAGGCCGGTGAGACTGTCGAGTATGTTGACCTTGAAGCGAAGAAGGCACTCGCTGCCGCCGCTGGGCCAGAAGAAATTCAGCTACCACAAGGGCAGCAAGGTGGAGCTGCACAACAGCCTGCCCAGGCTGCGCCGAGCGCAGACCTTACAGCACCCATCGCGCCGATGCCAGAACCATTCCAGTACGACGGCTTCGAGGACTGAGACTTGCAATCGTGGCCGAATGGAGACATACAACGGTCGTCAACGTGGGGATGCCCAATGTAACAATAGAGGAGCACGATGAAGTAGGCGTGGCAAATAAGCATGAATTGCAAGCTGGGCCAGGGAGTTTGACAGTTTCCTGAGAGTTGGGCAGATCTGATTTTACAGGCTCGTAACCATCTTCGCTCCAAACCGCGGCAGCGCAGAGACTATCGATACATTCTAAATCCTTGCGGAAGCTCAGATCTTCGGTTATTCGTCTTGCTGGCTACAAAACTTCCGTTCATGGCGTGGATTTCGCTCACCGCTGTCTTGACGAAGCGGGCGTGCGTTCGAGGGATGGTACAGGCGCACTACACTTCACGAGATCCCATACCAAAGGGCACTCGCTCGTGCGGGCTGTATAGCTACATTGTTCTACTGCTTGTCGAAAGGTTGTATGACTCGCATCCGACTAATCGTCTCCAAATGGATCATCGTGCACTTCACCTGGAAGGGGAAGCCGTCAGTCTCGTACCACACTAGATCCAAGAGAGGACTGCTCACAATAGTAGCAGCCAGCACTAATGATCGTGTTGCTGGGTAAATGGACAACCGGGTAATCAGCAACGCAACTCGTCCGGTCGAGGTCGGAGGTACTCACCATCCTGGCTGATAGCAAGTCGGGAGGTCTTCCGCATCATCCTGCTCTTTTGGCGGGACAGGAAGAGCGACGTCGACAGGGTTACCGATCTCATACGGCGATAAAGGTGAAGGGATCGGATGACCAGCTTCAGACATTGGCGAGAACAGGAAGCAGGAGGAAGCGGGGGACGATGATCCCGCTGTCGAAGGACCGCGGCCTAGCGAGAGCGACGTGGTGTCTAGACTGCCTATCTCATCGATGGCATGAGATAGCTCCGTGCTCCAAGGCGAATACAGCCCGCTACTGCTACTGCATGGTGGACTTGCATATTGCCGAATGTGCGATGAAGCCTCTGATGTTGCAGACGACAAAGAGTAGGCGCTGCTGGTACTTGTGCGCCTGGAAGACGAGGATGCCGAATGTGCGCTGAAAGAGGATACACTGGATGAGCTGGACCGGTGGTTTGGGTTCGGGCTCGAAGTGCGATAGGCAAAGTCTATCGCACGGACGATGGAACTTGCGTGGCGCAGTGGCGCTTGTCCCGTATTGGGATTGACTGCGGGTTTGATATCACCAGAGAAGGTCGGCGTTTTGGTGGTCAACACGGGTACTGCGCTTGCTGGTCTTGCAGACTCGCTAGAGTCGCTACGGCTTAGAGATTGCCTGTGGCGTGTTGAGCCATTTAAGTAGAGTGCATCATCGTGCAGTCCAACGGTGTGTGTCGATCCTGGTGGGGAGGCGACCCGCTTGTGATGATTGTCTGGTCTGTACTGCCTTGGGGCTGCGTTGTCTGTAGCTATGGCACCGCTGTGCAGCCAGTCCGATACATCGGCGTTTAAAGCGCGTTTTTCCAAGCTGGGATTGCTGGCGCGGCGTGCAGCTGGCACATTGCCAGGACTGTCAAAATTGGGTACGTAGCTGCAGCTTGCTTGCTGATCCTTTGCAAATGTGGCATCGGAAGCCATGATGGCGAGCGATGCGGCGGTGACGGCGTGAATAGTACTGGCAGGCAGTATACTGATTTCCAGGGCGGCTGCCGATGACATGCCTTGGATGGTGGATATCCGAGAGCGACCTCGAGAGGGAGTGTGTGCAGAAGCGGGGCTGGCCTGCTATGTGTGTGTGCTGTGCTTTGTCTCTTCTTGAAGTGCAGTGGTATGCTGTGTCCTTGCTTGTTCACCGAAAGTATATCGCGCTGCCGTGCCTTTCTGGGCACGCACCGACGCGCACTCTGTCCGAGCGGACTCGCTGGCGACGATAGCACAAAGGGAGGCGAGGCGAGGCGAGTGATGGTCCTTCGCTGTGCGTCGCTTTGTCGTACTTATCTTGAAAGTAGCCTGTACATGCAATGTTCGTCTAGTGTGAGCAGAATAAATGACTGAAACCCGACTGACGGCGAAAGCCTCACCAGGAGCCACGTCGCCAGGAAGCTAGAGAGAGATTGTGTGTGTTGTGTCGGTGTTGCTGGTGTACTGTACTAAACTGCAGCTGCTTCTTGATCTCTTGCTGCTGTTTAACAGACTGTCGGTGTCGGCTGGGAGGAGAGACGCAGAGTGTGTCGTCCGGTGTTCGCGCTGAAGAGAGACTCCTCCTTGTTTCGAAAAGCAGAAATTGACCGCCACAAGAGAAAAGGTCGGCGCCGATTTCGGTCACTTGCGACCAAGCAAGAGTTGCCACACCGGACGGGCAAGGGCGATTCTTGTCACCACAACTTGGGGGAACCAGAAACGAGGTGCTGGTGACACGACAGGGACGATTGATGTGGTAGCGTGGCTTCGAGTCGCTGCTTTCGGAAGAGGTGCTTTGGGTTTGGGGAGCTGTGTTGTCGGTGGACTCGCTGAGGTGGATGCGTGGGCTATGCGGTTCTTGCGCTCTTTCTTGCCAGACGACTTGACGCGTTGGCTGTGCTGATAGGTCGCAACTCAAAAAGGAAGTGGGAGCTGAAGCGTTGTCTTGTTTATGGTTTGGCACAAGTCGAAGATCCAATGATTGCTGCAACCTGGAGGCCCGCCTTGCTTTTGCCAGAGGCTAAAGATGGGTATCATATGCTCGCTTGCTTGTGGTGGTTGCTGTCATCGATGTTGGGAGGTGGGCGATCCCCTCTCCCCGTACCGTAATCCTGGCAGATCTGATCGCGGTATCGAGCTCGCGTGGAAGCCGCCGTGCACGCAGGTCTACTTGCTTTCTTTGGTGATTGAACTGGGGCAAGAACAAGGACCCTGGCTCTCTGTACCTTCTCCTAGAGCTGCTGCTGCTGTCAAAATAATGGGTGGATGTATGATTACAGCAGCCTCTATCGCTGGGATCGCTGTCAGGTCCTTTCTTTTCTGGATGATGAGGTCAGCTTGTGCCCCGGTTTCTCTTATTCTCATTCGCTCACGTGCACTCAGACGAGAACAGGCAGAGTGGACCAGAACAGGAAGTGCAGCAGATCAAGGCAGTCCAGTGCGCAGGTCGGCCGCGTCAGAGCAAGAAGAGCCAGCCAGGATGGTCTGCAATGGATTGTCGCAGGTTCGTGGAGCTGATCAGACCAGATTTGCCACCACTAGTAGGGAGGGATTTGGTAGCCTGGAGGTCCTGCATCAATACAGCACAGCATGTGGGAGAGAGCGAGTGTTCGTTAGCATGCTGATCATGATTGAAAGGCCTGTGACTTCACTGCACACTCTGGTGATGTTCTCAGACCCTGCCAAAAATGCTGGCTTCGCGTCAGACGCGCTCCAGACGGACCTCGCAAAGTACAGTATAGACGACGAACCCAGCGAGAGTTGAACTGATATGCCTCGAGTCAGCGTTGTGCTGTCTGCCCTCGAGCAAGTCAAGCGTCGCCTTGAGACTGCGCCTCAGGTCGCTCTCGAGCTCAGACGCTCAGACGAACGAGCAGTGTTTTGTGCGAGGCCAAGCCAGAGCCAGCCAAGACTAGCTCTGCGCGAGCTAGAGATGGCCATCCCGCGCTAACCACTGCTCCCTGGTGACGACCTTGCTTTGGCGTGTTCCTAGTGTCTCGGGACTCTTGAGGAGGCCGTCAGACTGCCGCCACATTGTATATAGATGCCTTTGACGAGGCTGATGCTGTCCAAGCTGGCAGCACGATGGCCAGCACACTGCAGCACCCATGACAGGATGCTGACGTCGCAGTCCACGCAGCCGAGTGCAGGCTTGGATTGATTGATGTAGGCGGTCCCCGATCACGTCGCCTAGGTCGAGGGCAGCGAGGGCGGTTCCACGGTTGGCATTGAATGCATTGCAAACCTGCACATGAAATGCTGCTCATCGTGGAGAACGATGACTGCTGGCTCTCAAGAAACCTCCGGCCTGCTCGCTGACTCGATGCAAAATCATGCAGAAGCGTCGGACAGGTCGACCTCGCTGATCACCCCTCGACGAGCAGATGCGAGGCTGTGGAACGGGCCTCAGAGTTAGAGTCTGCTGCTGCTTTTACTAAGCTCATATGTCCCATTCGCAGAGGGTTTCAAGCCTCGTAGACGAGTTCTGTCTCTCTCCCACAAGCTGGTTTGCTGACCGCACGCTATCCAGATACCACGCAACGTTCACGGCATTGCGGTTCAACAACGGTCCGGTAGCTCCGAAAAGGGCAAGCATCAGGCACGCTCCTCGCTCTAGGATACATCAGCAATAGGTTCCGACAATGGGTCAATCCACCTCTACGCCCATGGCGACCAAAGATGCCCAAGCCGAACTACGCGCTCTCGTGCCTACCTTGATGCCAATGACGCAAAACAATGTCATTCGAGCAACAGAGGATGCTCCTCCCCCTGCGGCGAGAGAATTGGCAATATCCGCTCAGCTGTTTCATATGAACCCGAAAATGATAGAGTTTAGCATGATTGAAGCGGTCGTCAGGAGGGGCTGTGGGTACTTGCTCACTGTCCGGAGCACAAGGCGAGAGAGCCTTCCGCTGATGCATGGACTCTTGTGTAATCCTACCTTTGCAGACGTGGACAAGCTCAGGATCCTCTGGGATTCCGAAACCTACACGTGAGCATCGTGAATCTGTCCGCTTTAACCGGGTCAACATCCTGACTGACCTTGCATCCTGTCTCCAGTGATTTTATAGTGAGGGATACCCTTCTAGCTAACTTCATTCTTAGCGCGACAGCGCTGACTTTGCTATCCAACAGCCTAAAATTACTCGAACGCTATCATACGCCGACAAGATACATTCTTTGGAGCTCTTCTCGGACCAAACGCCTCGAAAGCCCATATTGCCGTATTATTCGTACCCGAATGTACTGGATAGCTTGCCTGCGCGCATGCCTGCTTTGACGTGAGTTTTCCCGCTCTCTAGCGTATGTTGCAGATATCGAAAGCGCTGACTCTGATCATCGGGTGGCTTGGCTATTTAGCGGACTACATATCGCCACAACGCCATTGCAGTGAGTGTCTTAATTTTTTTTGCGTGCATAACCTCAACATTCTGATTCGGTGATTCAATCTCTTCGCGTGTTACAGAACGTACGTAACCTGCCTAGAGAAGCCTGAAACGACCAGCAGTCCAGCTGAACAGATTACTTCTCACTCATTCAACAGCATTCACTGGGATGTCATCGTCAAAGTTCTCGTGCGAGCTCGCAATCTGAAAGCCATCAAGCTGGAAGGCCCGCAGATTGTGCTCACGCAGCCATGGATTGACTACATACCGTGCAACCTGCACTGTCTGATCCTGAGATACATCGACATCAAGGTCAGCTCTTTCCCTTTCGCTGCAATCTTCCGATGAAGCGACGGAGTTGAACTGATAGCTCCCGTGCTGCAGATTCCCACCCTGCGGGAGCTGTTGTCACGGTCCGGACAGAGCTTGCGCATGCTACATATCGAGCACGTCACCTCGTGTGATCGCGAAAGCTTGGGTGAGTCGGGTGCGATACAGAGGGTGTAAACACATGATATTAAACATGGCTAACTCGAGTAACTGTTTCTTGTCCCAGCTCAGGTCGTCGGCACCTGTGTACCAGGACTTCAGCAACTGACAATCATCGTTCCCGACGTGGCGGCGCTCGAGCTCAATAATCTGGAACTTGCCGGTATTCTCGATTCTGCCATGGCGGCCCCTTTGTTAAGCATACAGTGAGCTCATTCATACTTTGACAGAGGTAGAAGCAACATGCGCTCACTCGTACTTTGCAGATATCTGTACTGCGCTGGCTTATGCGTCTCGGACTGGGCTTTCTTGCGAGAAAAGAACGCGCATGGGAACTTGGCGACCGTTGTTCCAAGCTTGCAGGTAAAGACTGCCGTTATCAGCACCAAAGCCCCCCTCTGAACACATTGCTGGTCTTGCATCAGAAACTCATATTGCATACGTGTCGGCGCGTACGGCCTGGCGGTCTAACGCTGGCCATTGCAAAAAATAAGCTGCCGAAGCTAACTTACTTGGAAGCTATCTGGCGTACGTCGTCGCTATTCCCGTCCTTCGCTATGCCTGATTAGCGATGGTTGACTGATCCAAGTCCTATTATCTAGCAATGGCAGACTCAAAGGTCGAAGACATGGCCATGCTGTATCACGTGTGCAGCGAGCGAAACATCTTGCTATCTCCCGCTATGACCGAATACTACCACGAGCTCAATGCTAATCTACTCTTGGAGGAAGGTTTGCAAGATAGCCGAAGATGGGCAAATCAAGTAGTGAGTATATGAGCAAGCCCCTTTTTGAATATAGAGCTCACATGTCAAATTCCCGCAGGTGGATCACGATCGCGTCCAAGCAGCATCCTACGCAGGTCATCTACATGCGCAAGATGCTCAGTCTCACTTTTCTACACGTACCGGGCATTCACGACGTAGCAGAAGGCACGAAGCGCCCAGCAGAAGCCATCATCCGCGCCATCACTCTAGCCAGACGGACATTCCTGACGGCACTGACGATAGCGACAGGCATGGAAGCCAAAAGTCACATCGGTCAAAAGGCAGTCATAAATCTCACAGAAGTCGGCGCAGTCAGGTATGATGAATCAGGGGAGATTGGTGAAAACTCAAGCAATTCGAAGCCATTCGACATAGAATTGCAAGAGCTATCCCATTCGCTCACCTTACACAGTGCCCATGACTGATATCACATCTATCTGCCTTGCCGAGCTGTCGCCACTAACGTTACGCCCATGTCAGACGCGCACCTGCGATACGCCTATTGGACAGCCTTCTCTTCTGACAGTAGCTCGCCTTCTCACTTCTGCATTCACCTGACCTGGCCTGACCTTCATTCTCGAGAAATGGACGTCACTCTACCAATTCGACCTCAGCAGTCGCAAGAAGAAGCCAGGTCGCACCAGAATGTCAACCCAGAGCTAAGGCAAGGTATCGTTCGAGCAAGTCGAGAGGAGAGCAAAGCGAGCGAACGAGAAGTGTCCATCAGCTGCCATCTCTTTTGGGTGAATCCAGCTCAGGTCCCCTTTGACGTCCTAGACAGCGTCGTTCGAAGAGGCTGTAAGTCCGTTTACCGTAGCGATCACAACACAAATGCAAGACTTACCCGCTCGCTTTCTAGATATCGATGGAATCATTGTTCTTTTTGATGCACATACGTACCTGTACGTCCTTGCCCATATGCATCTCAATGTACCGCCTGAGATTTCTTTGCTGAATGTGTCTGTATACAGCGACATCATCGTCAGTATCTAGCTCATACATCGCCCGCGATTTTTCAGCTGGTCTAAGACTTGCCCTGTAGCCGAAGTTGACACGTTTGCTCAGCTATAGCAGTCTAATCAGGACTCTGAAGGTAAGCTTCTCCCATCTGTCTGTACTGCTACCTAGTCAAGTGACTTTTCGCAAACAGCTCTTCAGCGATGAACTGCCTCTGCAGCCCATGCTGCCATTTTACAACTTTCCCAACGTGCTCGACAGCTTGCCAGCACGGATGAACGCCTTGGTGTAAGTCTTGTCCACACTGCAGTCACTTGGCTGCTAGCACTGACATCTTCCCGTAGCAACCTGCATATTGCGACTCAGTACAGACAGTGAGTGAGCCGCTCTTCGATTTCGATTTTTTGCTGAAGAACTTAGCCAAACGCCGGTTTACAGATAGTGAGCAGCTGAGATTGCGTACCTTGTCTTTACAAGCCCCTGATGCTCTGCTTCGCAAGCTTGCACTTCGACGTTATAGCGAGTAAGCGCTGGACAAGGCTACCCTTGCGCATTAAATTTCCACTGACTCGCTCCTTACGGTGTTGCCAGAGGTCTTAATTCGTGCCCGGAACCTGAAAGCACTCAAGCTTGAGGGCCCGCGAGTGAGGTTTTATATCGTCCATATCTGTCTGCTATTCTATACGGCTGATTCTCCTGCTGTGTCTAGATCATATATCACGAGGAGCGACCAGAGCGGCAATGGTTCAGATACTTTGCATGCAAGCTCGAAGCCTTGATCTTGAAATTTTGCTCTCTCAAGAACCATACGCTAGAGAACATCTTGAGCAAGTCTGGTCAATCCCTGAAGTCTTTTCATCTCGAACACTGCTGGGAACTGGAGCGGGAAAAGACTGGTAGGCAGCTTGGATTGTAGGCCAAAGAGCGCACCACCCAGCTGACACAGTCAATCAGCTTCGCTCATCACCCTATACATCCCGAATTGCGAGGCGATCACCGTCATTATGCCCAGGATAGAAGCCATCGAGGATAACAATGTCCCGCTGACGAATGTCTTGACTGTCGCTCTTAGAGCACCGGTACTGTCCTGCCAGTGAGTGAGGGTCTTGCTGATCTGCACCGCTAGTGTGGGTCACACTGTGTTGCCTTTGGGCTGACAACCTCGTCTGCAGGGTCCTCTTTTGCCAAGGTTTATGCATCAGCGACGAGGCTCTGATGCTGTCAGGGAATCGTAGAGGTAATTTCAGGACGGTCTTGCCATCGCTTCAGGTGAGTCGGACAAGCTAGAGAAAGCCTTGCTGAGGAGCTTGACATACGAGAACCTCTACTGACACAATGAGCATCAGAAATTGATCTTCCACGATTGTGACAATCTTAGCGTTGAGGCGGTAACGTTCGCCATCTTGAACAAGAAATTTCCGCGACTATATCTGCTGGAGGCGATGTGGGGTGAGGCATGAGCATTACAGCGCTTCGCATCGTCCTTCTGCCAGCAGTTTGCAAAGCTGACAATGAATTGGCGCTGTGGAACTCAGGCCGGCCGGCCAGCGATGACCAAATTGCAGTCGAAGCCGAGAGGAGGCGTATGTTGATGCTTTTCAACGCCTGCCTGCAGGCCAAAATCACCGCTAGCGAAGGCATGCACAAATACTATGCCGACATTTTGCTGCCAGCCGAGCTTGATCAAAAGCATCAGCTGGAACAGCACAATCAAGCGGCGGCAGAAGCTGCAAGAGCTGCAGAAGAGGCAAAGGCACAGCAACAGAAAGCACGTGCAGAACAGATGGTACGTTGGAAATTTGGACATCTATACAGAGACAGTTAGTCTTGATGAGTGGCGATAGCAACTGACTTTGAACTTCGGCAGGTCAATCAGGACAGATTGGAAGTCGTCCAAGGTCTCCAAAAGCCCGGCCCAGCAGGCTTTTTTGATGGTAGATGAGCATCCTTGGTGAGATGGGGAGAGCGCATTCATCTCCTGTGCAAAGCATTGCAAGTGCCAGTGTATTGCGCAGTCGCAGTCATCTCAATTACAGATAGGAGAGAGGTTGTCGAGGCAAGTATGTCTACTCTTCCTGCTCTCCGGTAGAGACGTTCGCGTGGGGGTTGTAGAACTGCAGACGAAGAGAATGCACAATATAGACGTCAGTCGCTGAACTCCTCGCTCGGCTGTCTTGCTCGAATGTTGCGGTAACTCACCAAGGCTGTCGAGGTGGCGATAGCCAGGCCAAAGGAACCGTCAGCAAAGGGAAGAGATACATGCAAAGTCTGCACCACGCACTGTTGTTGCCCCATGGGAATTCCTTGTCTCGCTGTAGACGCGAAGACCAGGATGATCGGGCAGAGATGAATGCATGGTCAGCTCAGGCTGCTCGTGTAACAGAAGCATGGAGCAAGCGCACCTTGTTCATGTAGCTGGTGAGATGCAAGCAACAAGGAATGCATGGATCAGTATGCCGTTGCTGTCAATAATGCAGCTCCTCGAGCGCTGCCCATACAGGGCCAATCGGGAAGTGCCGCAAAAGCCAGCCACGGCGGGCTTCAAGGCAAACAGCACACTCACGGGTAGACGATCCTCTCTGGCTCCTCGCCGCCGTTGGCCTCCTTCTCGTGCTCGAGGTGGGCTTCGTGCTCCTTCATCAGGTTGCTGCGAGACGGTCCTGCAGGTCAGCCAGTATCGAGCTCTCAAGACGACACCAGACGCACTTGGAATTGACATATCCCACAACTACCAACGGGATTGCAACGAATAGGCTGATTTTGCGCCATAAGTCAGCCGAGCCGCCTACAGGCAAGAAGGTGTATTGTCAATCATTGACCTCGTTTCGTGCATCGAAGAAGGACACTTGATGCGTGCATGCACTTACCGGCGTGCTCTTTCTGCGCTTCGCGGGCGGCAACGAAGCTATTACCCTGTGCGCCGGCTGCATGCAGCGAATGACATAGATGTGCAAACCGTCAGGATGTTTGCTCTTTGTCTGTATCGGATCCGCTGGACCCAGGGTCCAGCGCTGAACCTCCACCTACACTTGGCGGTCGCGACAGAGTAGTTGCGCGTCTGGCGGGGTGCTGCGCGGAGCAGTGCAGTGCGGAACATGCTTGCTGACTTGCTGTGCTCTGTGTCTGGGTTGGACTGAGTCGCGGTGTAGGCGTTGGCAGAAGAGAGAAGTCCGACCCCGGCAGCGAGGCTGGAGCAGGGCAGAGCAAATGCAAAGTAGTCACACGACAAGGGCAAGGCTAGTGATGCACTGCGAGTCTATTCAGGCAAAGCAGCTCTTTATCGTCGCAACGAATGGATGCTAAGTTCTGCTTGCGTCATTCATCTACATGCTTTCTGTATGTACATGGTGGCAAAAGCGACTGGAGAGACAAGAAAATAGTGTCCGCTTGAGGATAGTGCTGCCTTTGTCGCACATACCAACAGCCCAACGCGAGACGGTTTGATTACATCTTCGCCGGCTGGTCGGCCGGGTTGATCCGCTCATACAGCAGAATGTACGCCTGGCTCTTGAGGACCTCGTCGACTGCAGCAGGTCTAACGACATGATCACTGCAGTAGATCCACTGTCGTGCGGCTTCGCGGTCTGAAGGTGTGAAAGGCGCATTCATATCCGGCGAAGTCGGTGAGGCCATGTTCGACGAGACCGAGGAGCGGCGACTACTGTTGGTGCTGCTACTGTTCGCGCCAAATTTGCCCACATCCTTGTCCTCGATCCGTTTTTGCGAGGTGTAAGAGAACGCGATATAGTGTCCTGAAGTCATGTTGCCCTTGTGCACAATGACTGCATACAGGCGATACACGCAATTCGACTTGTTCTCTCGCGTCGGCGAAGAGCGTCGGAACCAGTGATGTTTGCTCGAGGCGGTCTTTTCCCGACCCCGAGAAGAAGAAGCCTCACTCTCATCCCCGCTTTTGACTCCATTCGCAAGCACTTTTTCAACCTCGCTAGGCGCGGTGCGTTTTAGCGGCGGAGGGGCCATAAAAGGTGCCATGTCGAGATAAAGCGGATAAGTCACTTTATCATCCAGCTTTTTAAGATTCCCAAATGAAGAAAAGAGCGACGACTTGTTGGTCTGCTGGAAGCGCTTCAAGTGAAGCACGAGTACAGGTGGCAGCGAAGAGATGAGATATCGCTTGTGTGCTTTGCGGGGCACAAAGCGCTGTGATCTTGGTGGAAGGCGGGGCGTCTGGGGTGCCAAAACTCCGCCAGTAGCAGCGGACTTGTTGATCTTTGGGTTCGTCGTGTTAAGAGGACCCGACGCTGCGCCGGCTTTTTGATCCGACCAAGACACATGCGACTCATGACCAGCAGAACTGCGTTCGTTACCTGACGAAACGCGCTTTCGCGCATGAGCAGCCTCGCTGTCCGAAAGTTCACTCCGGTCCTCTTCATCCGCTTCTGCCCCTAGGTCCGAAAGCGACGAATTGGGTACTTCTGATCCATCCCCTGTTTGAGATTTGCTCGAGTCAACCGTCGCTCTGCTCCGAGTGACGTGCAATTTTGTGAAGCCACCCAAACCGGCGTCACTCGCTTCGCTTGCAGAAGTACCAGGCGGCGAATTGGGCGTGACCGTGATTTCTGGCCCGCGTCCTTGCAGTTGTACTGGATCAGCAGTGCCCGGATCGAGGCCTGCAGCGGCTGCCGCGAGCTGCCTCTCCCTCTCGGCAAGCAGTTTCCGGTTGACCGCGATTGCATTTTCACCGGAAGCTCTCGCAGCAGCCGCGGCCGCTGCCAGGTCGCTACCAGCACTGACAGATCCACGGGGCGTATCGTCTCTAGCCTGTGCGTGTGGTACGGCGGACGAAGCAGCGCGAAGCTGTTCCATCCTTGCAAGTTTAAGATTCTCCGCATGCTCCTTCTTCTGCACGAGTTTTGCAGCGCGTTTTCTGCCAATTTGAGCGACGAGCTCCGGGTGTAGCAACTTCCAACATCTTCGACATTGAAATGCATTATCGCCTTCTAATACCTCGACGGAGGTGAATTGCATCAAGCAGGTGTAAAGACCTGTGCTCGTGGCATCTGCGAGAGCCAGTGTGGATCCATCGGCTTCTTGCGCTGACGGAGAAGTGCCGTTGTGTCCATGTCCATGATGACCATGTCCAGAAGCACCGGTGCTTCCGCCGCCGGGCTGAGCGATGCGCAAATGTGACAGAGGTGAAGGCGACCGGTTGTGGATCTCTGCGAACAATTGCTGGATGTACTGTTGCTGCTCGCGGGTAGGTTTAGACAGCAGCGTGGTGCTCTTGCTGCGCCGAATGCCAGAGGATCCACCTCGTCCTGCTCCCCTTCCGCTCGTCTCGCCAGCGCTCAAAGCTCCACCAGCATCTTCTTTTCCAGAAGCAGCGGAAGAAACACGCGTCCGAATAGAACCAGCTCGCGAGAGGGGTGACGGATCTCTCTTCTTTGCAGGCCCTCCGTCTGCTCCTCCCCCTCCTCCTCCGCTGGTAGACGAAGAGATGCCCAAGAATGCTCTCCTGCTATTGGAGCGCAAAATACCAGGGTCGAGACTTTTCCTGCGTCTGACTTTGGCGTCATCGGCAGTTTCGCCTTCTTCTTCTGTCATACCCGAAGATTGGCGGGTGGGGGGAGCACCCCCTCCGCTGGATGCGTAAGAGCTCAAACTGGCTTTGCTGCTGTGACCTCTTCCTCCTTCTTTGGCTGAAGAGAGGCCGCCAGTTCCGCCAGTCTCGCTCTCACTAGCTTCCGTCTCGGAAACATTCAGTATGGCCGTCGGTGCGCGAGGTGCCATTTTGGGGCGCTCGGCTTCCTTATTCAAGCTGCTGCTGGAGCCCAAGAATTTGCGAAGGCGGTCTCGCTGGAAACACACAACAAAGACAGCAGAACATCAGCCCATATATCCTAGTATGGTTCTGAAAACTGTATGTAGAGGGCAGGCACCCACCCGTCGAACCTTGCCATCATCACCCTTAATAGGCAGGCTTATATCCAAGAAATCCTCTTCGATACGCGAGACGCCTCTGCATTCCTCGCACACGATAACACTAGCGAGCTTTCCTCCAAATATAGTGTCGATAAACGGAGTATAGCGTGGTGCAGGTGGGCCTCGTGGGGGAAGACGATACGTCGGGTCTTCAGCTAGCAAAGACTCGGCTTCAGAGCTCGAGAGGGCACCTTCACCATCGCTTGACGAGCCGCTGCTACTTTCTGAGGAGGACGAAGGAATGGGATCTTCTGCTGTGCCGGACGCTTTGCGACGCAGCTGTTCAGCGATTGGACGCTCGCTTTTGCCGCGCTTCTTTTTATTCTTGGATGTTTTAGGCACAGGCGGAGGCTGAAG
Organism: Cystobasidiaceae sp. HBUAS51001; assembly: GCA_003351005.1. Classification (NCBI taxonomy): domain Eukaryota; kingdom Fungi; phylum Basidiomycota; class Cystobasidiomycetes; order Cystobasidiales; family Cystobasidiaceae; species Cystobasidiaceae sp. HBUAS51001. The sequence continues at coordinate 43,442 of QOZY01000081.1, forward strand.
CTTCTTGATGAGCTGTGAAGCCGGGATGAAGAGCGTCCGCATCAGAATATGGAAGAACTGTGACACTCAATAGCTATAGGTGCAGTGCTGAAAAGCCGACTCACATCCATTTCCTCCATCGAGATGCCATCTAGCAAGAAACGCAATAATTCGTGTGCGTCCATCTGATCCCACTCGTTCCAGTCCTCGTTCTTGCGATTGCTGCAGAGTCAAGTAAGCCGCATTGTGAGCGAGTGAGCCACGAAATACATTGAAGCATGCCTTGAGACGGACTAGCCAACTCACAGTGCTTTCATGAGCCCCTTGATATTGATGGTTGACTGCTTTCCGGACCACAACTTTACGAGTGTGCTCGCAAGGGCAGAAGATCTGCGATGCGTATGTGCATACGGTAAAATCGCAGGAGCGTTGGGGTTTCCAGAAGCGTTTATCGAATGCGTTGATGCCATGGATATCGTACAAGAAGCGATAAGGAAAAAGAAGAAGCAATAGTCAGCACGTGCTTTTTGGCCCAATTGTCCAATAGTTTGCAAGGACCAGCATTTGCTTTTTTGTCAAAGCCACACGATCTTTGCAAGCGTTCTGCCAGCTACAGACGATCTAAAACCGGCAAACTCACAGCGGTAGCGAGGTAGGAAATGGATCTTCAGTGAGGAGTTGCAATGAAGGCGAGGTTTCCGTGGTCGGCGTTCCAGGAGTGGGAAGAGTAACATTGTGCGAAGCTGCTAACGGCGTAGTGGGTGATTCTAGGGATGGCAGAGCTGGATGATGTCTTGCAGGTTGCTCTGTGATACTGCCAGAAGTGCCATTGCTGGTGTCGTTGTCGGTCGCGGTTGCTCCGGGATGTGCTGCTGTGCCCGTCCTTGCTGGGTCGGCGGAATCGCTTGCCGAAAGGGCAGCAGGACTGGCGGAAGAGACAGCAGCACCGTCTCTCGCAGCAGCGTGACTCGCTCCTGCTAACGCAGTCGCGTTCGCGGTCGTCTGAGCTGCCCCACTCCTCTTCAAAGCCCTCTCTGCGCCAGGATAATCCGCGAGCGCGTCCCTCAGCGGCCTAGACGCCGCGAGTCCTTGGACTACGGAATTCAAAAAGCAAGAATTGCCGAGGTTTGCGATTCCTGCATTCGGATAGAAGCTACTGGCTCCATTCTTCGAGTTCAAGTTGCTGCTGCTGCTGCTGCTGTCTGTCGAGGAAGTCTTACTGTTGCTGTTGCTGCCTTTATCCTTGCTGCTCTTGAACATGGCCGGCCGGCCCTGTTTCTTGGGCAGGCGGCAGGAGGCTGTCGCTCTCCCGCACTACTATTCAAGCAGGCAAGTGGAGGAAGAGCGGTCCTTGTTGATGTGATTGTCCTGCCTCGAGTGCGTCTCTACTCAGGCCGGCCATTCTCCAACGTGGCTCTTGCGGGCGCCGTGATCGCCGGCAATACAGTACTCGAGGACGACGCTGGGCAGGCGGATAGGCATGCGATAGTAGTATTGCACCTTGCTTGCGACCCATTCCCGCGCTTCGAATGGTCCTGCTGCTGCTGCTCCTCCATCATCCGGTATTCCTGTTGCGGCCTTGCTGGAGCTGCGTCTGTTCGGCTGAGACCGGCCAAGTGGACGCACGACGCTCGCGCTGGAAGACTGCAGGGAGCAGTGCAGCGACACAGTTCGTATGACATCTCGCAGAACTGCAACGCACCACATCTGCGCTCACATCAACTGCGAGCTTCGGCAAGTGCAATTGTGGCGTCTGAGCTGTCGCCGGCTTCGAGGTCGAGGTCGACGTCCAGCGTGGTCCCATAAATAGGAAGAACAAGTAGAACTAGAGAGCATATGATAGACAGGAAAGGCAGACAGACATCAAACACCACCAGCACAGAAGAACACAGGCAATTGGAAGAGAAGATGCTGTGCGGCATCGCATAGAATGATCCCAGACTTGGATATGCTTTAGATTCCGACCATCTTCAAAATCTTGCCATTTCCAAGTCTATGTCCAGTACAACAACACATTCGCGCTCAGCTACAGAGACACGCCAACGTGAACCGCCTCGTCGAGGCGTCCCGCTCATACGACTGGCACTCCCCTAGCCCACGCTACCATCCCCAAGCTGGACCTAACCATGCTGCCGACTTTTTTCGTTTCCTCCGTCTGTGCAAGCAACAATTCCTCCAGCGCAGCGTGCAGTTCATCCTTCTCCTTCTCCCCATCCTCTTCATCTAGCTGCATCCCTGGCATGCCCGAATCGGCTGCCCCAATAAGCGCTTCAGAATGTGCAGATAGATAAACGCTCAGAACCGCTTGGACGGCTTCAAAGTCCTTTCGTGAACGAAGACGAGCCGTCACTGCTCGTGCGAAGAGAATGAGCTCCGTCTCTGTGGACAGAGACCGGATTTCGAGGTCCATCGCAGAGGGGGATAAGCTGAACAAACGGGTGAAGAAGGCTTCGTCTGCAGATATGAATGGCAACAACAGAGTCATTCACTTGTCAGTAAGCCATACCATTTTCATCAACGGTTTGTAAAATGGAGAGCCACTCACAGGCGTCGTGGGCGCTTCCGCGCTTCAACATCCCCACAAGCTCACTATCAATCTCCATCTCCGAATAGCCAAGCTTGCGTCCCTTTCGTTCCTCTTGCAGGACGTCGCCCAAGCCCTGCCTAGCGCCGCTCTTTCCACCAATCTCTGTTCCTTTGCCGCCCTTGCTGGATGAAGATGCGCCCGGCAGCTCGAAGCGCGTCTCTGTGCCAGGCAGCGTAGGCAAGAAGAACGGCGCAGCTTCAGGTGCTTTAGGCGCTTCTTTGGGTTTATTACGTGCAGCTATCGTTTCGAGATGTATCAAAGTCGTCCATTTATGTCGTGGCAGCAGGGATAGCGTAGCGAGTGAAGCGTCGAGCTGAGCCTGCGATGCAGCTTCCTTTGCGAAAAGGGAGGTTGTGCCCGATCCTTCGTCCTCGTCATCCGACGTGAGCTCCGTAGGTAATGTCGAAGCGTCGCCTTGTTCGCTTTCGTCATGCAGCGCTGGGAGAGCAATATGTGCAGCGCTACTCTTGAGCACTTCTGCCTCATCGATGCTCCGGAACGTGACTTCAGTGAACTGCGCACGATTCGTCCTGTCGATTCCATCACACATCAGCGAAAGAACCTAGGCAGCTATGAGAGGATGCTCACCAGAGATAGACACCAACGCTGTCCACATGAGCTGTAGCCAAGAAATCGCCAGTTGGCGAAAAAGAAATGCTGGTGGGCATACTAGGGGTTTTGAATGCGTCAATGAGCTGGCCTGTGGGTATATCGAATGTCCGAATGACAGAATCTGCAGAAGTCGTAACGAGCCAGCGCGAATCGTTCGAGAAAGTCTGTAATAACCGCAAAATAATGCCTTTTGAGCAGATTTTCGAATTGTTCTGTAAGAGGTGATATTGCTCACCATGTCCACTATTCGACCTCGGAAACCGACAAACTCTCGCACTGTCCTCTTAGTCTCGATATCGACCAATCGGACTGCGAGGTCGTCACATATACACGCTAACAAGTTATTATCGCGCTGTAGCGTCGTGGACACAATACCGTCGGGCAGGGCGGCGCTATGCAAATGTTTCGCATTATGAAAGTCGAAGAACTGCATTGTATGTAAGATGTCGAGGGCAGAGGCCCAAAGTCAGCTTGTTGATTCTGAAAGACACGAGGAGTAGATGGTCAACGCACATGCAAATCTCCAGATAAAGTAGCAACGATCAAGACCGTGTTTAGAGCGTCCGTTTCAATTCCCGTGACGTGCCGTTGCCTCTTGAGAGCCGCGATGCTCGACGCGTCCGTGTCAAGGGGCAGCTTGAAATCTCGCCGCTTGATCCCAGATTGCATATTGAACATGATGATTTTATCGTGCCGCTCAAAGCCAAGGATGCCGAAATTTCCGCAAGCGGTGATGCATACGGCCTGCACGCAAGTCATATAGAAACGTCAGTACTGAGAGGCAGGATACCAGCAAATTTTTAACCTCAAAAAGGCCAAAATGCTGAGTGAACTCACCTTGACAGCACCAGTATCTGCTTTTCCATCTTGTACACCAAAGCGATGCTTCCCGAGACGTTTATTCTCCACGCTCCAAGATTTCGCAATCTTATCTCCGTCGGCATGAGCAGTGAGGACGTCTTCCCACTCTCTCTTGACAGTGCTCGCGTTGCCCACGCCGCCTACGCCCGCAGAGGTGCCTACACCTACGAAAGCCAGTCTTTCCACAGGCGGCAATTTCAACTCGCTGACGGCTTTCAAATTCAAATTCTTCGCTTTCTTCGAATGCATTCCTGTGCCACTGCCTTGGCTAAGTTCGTGGGAGCGCGATTCGCGAACTACACTCGTGTACCGCAAGGAACGGTCGCCTTTGCTTGCGGATAAGAGGGATTTGCCATCACTTCCGTAATACCGCACGACAGAGGGCGGACTCGCATGTCCTGCACGCTCTTTTAGCAGTCGAGGCGGCGAAGTTGGCGTTTCGAAAAACCACTCGCGGATCGCATTGTCTGCTCCGCTGGAAATGAGGATAGGCTGGCCGGGGAAGAATGTTGCTGCACCAATGTGCCGCTCGTGTGCGCGCCGGACAACAGAAAGCAGCGAACCTCCATTGTCGAGATCCCAGACTGCGATGTTGCCGTGCGTGTCGGCGCTCGCTAGCGTCTGAGCTTCGTTGTCTGTTCGAAAAGACAGGGAAGAGATGCTCGCGAGATGTGCAGGCGAGTCGGAAGACATTTGGAATTGCAAGAGCGTCTCGCCTGTCCGGATGTCGAAGATGATGATTCGTCCGTCGCTCAAACCGAGTGCGAGGACGTCGATGGCAGGTGATTGTACGATGCATGTAATTGCAGAGGAAGTAGACGCAATGCTTAGATCGTTGCTGCGAAAAGTCTCTGGCGTAAAGGCATGAATGAGCTGGCGAGTCTGGATGTTGATGATGTGCAGCGCGCCCTCTTTGCTGGCAACGACGACTTTGTTGAGATATGTAGACGGATGAAGGACTCGACTAGCCGTGAAGCCATCTTCAAACTCGATAGTCGTTGCGAGCTCTTTGGCTTTCACGTCCCATACGAACAAGCGACGACCATCTTGTGCGAGACCGCAGAGCGTTGTTCCAAAGAGTATGATCTCAGAGATGTTGTAGGCAGATGCCGAGGATGTGCTGGCTGTCGTGTAGCTGTCGTCTTCATCTATCGAAGAGAGCCTCGAGACCTCTTTGCCACGTACGTGCTCGTATACGAAATTTCCAGCGGCTGAAAAGACAGAGTTGCCTTGCAGCTCGATGCTAGTGATGTCTGCCGGGAGTTGAGGGCCTGCGGGACATTGTCAATGAATGTTCAGATGCATACCGTTTGGGTGATGCATGGTCCAGGCAGAATATGCCATGCTATCGAGGCAGGCCGATCACGACTCACCGACAAAGAGGAGCCTCAGGCTGCCCGCTGCGTCCCAGAGTGCCCATGATCTGCCGAGCGAGGTCGCGACCTGGACGACTGCTTTATCGAGTGCTTTTGCGCTGCGTGTCTGCAGCGCCAGCGGTACGTGGTTTGTGATGATCCCCAGTGCGCGGAAAGGCGTGAAGAGGCGGCGGTCGCGGGGTGCTTTTGCTGTCTCTGCCTGGCGGGCCTTTTTCGCTGGCCGCAGCGAGTCCTCCTCCATGATGGCAGTATCTGCCTTGATGTAAGCGTGATCCCGGTCAGGATGCAGTCAATGCAGAAATTGGCCACAAGGCAGCGTTCGATCACGTCCTGGACGACTGAGAAGCAATTGACACGGACCAGGCTGCATCAGGAGCGACAGCAGCGACGTGTCCATCAACGCACCCGAGTCCTCGTCTGGCTGTCCCGGCAGATGAGCAGCGATGCGCGCCAGGGCAAGAGCGCGGTCATCCATGCGGTAGACCCGCAACAAGCAGGACAGTCCAACTTGAAGCCGCCCGACTATGCTAAAAAGGTCAGCATCGTCGTGCTGGCTGCAGTGGGTGCGACGCTGCTCTTGACGGGCGCGACTGGCTCGAGACTCATCAAGAAGCCGCCGAGCGTGAAGCCGTCGTCGTCGTCGTCGACACTCAAGACTGCTGCTTCTGCACATACGGCACCGCCGAAACCCAGCAACAGCAATGCAAGTCCAGCAAGCCGCTTCAAAGCAGCGGCCGACCGCATAGTCCCACTCAAGCCACGGAGGTCTTCGTCGTCTCGCCTGAGGGAGATCTTTCAAGCCGCATCCTCCGCTCCTTCTACGTCTACACTCGTCGACTTTCGTGCAAACCAGCACGCGTCGTGGCAACCTGGGCCATCCTCCATCCTAGGCAGCCTGGACACTGACCATGAGAGGGCTTCAACATCTGGAGATTCGGACTTGCAAGATCTGCCACCTGTAAACGCTGCCCTGGACGCGCTGAAAGCGCTCACTCTGGCCACCGTCATTACTCTGGGAACAGCCGGTATTGGCGTGTACGCACTTGCACACAAGCTGGGTGCAGATGATGTGCGTGTGAAGATATGTATATGTAGTACAGTCGATTCAATCAAGCTGATGCTTTCTACCTCTACTCTTGCGGCGAATCGATGGACAGATACCCACATTCATGCAAGGCCTTCGAAGCATAATCAAACCTTTCGCGACCTCGGTCGCAGAAACAGGAAATGGCATGGTACCCGGCTGGATCAGATTGAAGGAGAAAAAACGGAGTGAAGAATCAGTACGGTCGGAAAAAGAAGACGAAGAGGAATTGAGGCAGATCTTCGAAAAGGGATGGAGGGATACGTTGAAACAATTGGGACAGACGGCTCCTCCATATGACGAAGACTACAATGGTGGACGTGATATTGGAAAGGAAGCACAGGCGGTGGTAGTGAGCCAAGAGGGTGGTGTGGTCGAGATCAGGCGTTCGTGAGCTATCAAACGAGCTGCAGCGCTCGGCGTGGCGGCACGCTTTCATACGACCAGCAACAATCATATCGAAGCCACGAGGATTCAGATAGTGAAGTAATTATTCATGTCGTTGTATCGTTACAATCGAAATCTGACCGTAATTAGGGCACTAGTCAGACTATGACTGCTCTCCTCTACTGCGAAACGTTCTGCAAGAACGGCCATACAAACAGACTGCTAGTACCACGCAGGGGCGAAAAGGACATCACATGAAAATTTGTCTCGGCCGAGTGTGGTTCAACGGTTCGAAACGAAACACAAATAGGGGTTATGGCTTATCCCGCCGACTAGTGCTCTTGCTCAAATCGACGCTATTCCTCGCGGATCCGGCTCCCGTCCCACTGCTTCCTTTACCACCAGCAGGACTAGCAGCAGCGCTAGATCTCGTACTTCCGTCCGTTTTGCTGTTCAGCAAACTTTGGAAAAAGTTGGCTAGGACTGCGTTCTGAGACCCGCTTGATGGAGAGGTCAGCGGTGGTGAGCTGGGCAGGGGAGGCGATGGCGAGGATACACCATTGGCGAGTGAAGAAGAAGGTCGTGATGATTCCTGTTCAATGTAGACAACACAAATTCAGCTTGTTCAATCTTGGCTTTCATCGAGATTGAACGTGAACGCACCCTCCGATTCAGGCCTGCCGGCCGTGCTGCAGCCTCGCCAGTCGACAAAGTGCTAGTCGTTGCGCTACTTTCCCGGTCAAGTGCTCGTTCGACAGTAGGCAGGGACAGACTGCTGCTGGACATGGGGCCAACAACACCCGCGGTGGCGCCAAAGAACTTTTTCGCAACATCGCTTACGTCCTGTCCCGGCGAGAGCAAGGATGATTTGCCCACGCTTGACGCCGGCGGAGGAGGAGGCAGGCCAGATGCAGCGGCCGCCGCAGCTGTGGCTTGTTGTTTCGCGAGCTGTGCTTCACGTTGTTTCGCAGCTTCCCGTCCGAGCATCTCATAGTGCGCACGTAGGAAGTCTTGCTCGTCTTGCACCTCGAGCCCACTTCCACCTTTACGACCGTGTGTACTCGCGCCCGCTTGCTGCTGCTGCTGCTGCTGTTGTTGTTGTTGTTGCTGGTACAACTGCTGTTGCGCGTCTACATCGACGATTGTCCGCTCGTAGAGTTTTAGAAGCGATATCCGCCGCCCAGATTCTGGCGTGTCTTCTGCGTCCTCAAAGTCCAGGTCCAGCGCCCAACCTCGCCGCACCCCGCCGCAGTCGAAGCTGTCTCGCAGTATGCGTATCTTGCCGTAAGAATCCCACCCTGTAGGGATACAGAGCTGTTCTCGGTCAACAGCGTTTGCGCGATATGGAAATGGACGCCGCGATGTGCTGGCTGCGCCTGGCAACCCCGTGGCGGTACCGGATGCAGGCTGATCCTCGCCGTCTGTGTCCGGACCACAAAGGCCTTGCGGTTGGAGCGCGGCAGACGCATGTAATCGATGCTGCACGTATGCCCTTAGCTTCTCATATTGACTTGGGTGGTATTGGCTGGTGAAGAACAAGGCTGCTCCGTCTGCGCCGGACAACAAGCAGGCGTCAGTTCCAGGTCCAGGAAGTTTCCCTCGGCTATCTTTGAAGAGAGGCTTACACTGCAAGCAGATTGTCCGTAATGTTTGTTGAATGTATTCTGACAGATCCTCTGTTAGATGCGCTGACCGCTCCAGCGTTTGTATGTGATCCGCCTAACAATTCACGGCCAAGTCAATTGCTTCTTAAGGAGTTGTAGAGGCAAGGTCCCACTTACGTTTATGCACACCACAATAACGCTGCAGCCTAGATTTGAGGTGAGTGTGCCTTCTGAGAGCGGCAAGCGGTCTTCTGCGCCAGCCGACGCGCCGCCGAGTGGCAAAGCTGACGCTGTATTGTCTTTGTTCGACGGTTCTTGGTAATTTCTGAGGTAGGTTTCCACTGAAGGATTCAAGTGATGAGCGTGCTTGCTTGCTGACAGGAGAAGACTACTCTCCAGCTTACGCATTTCTCTGCCTTCGTCGACGACATACTTGCCCTTTCTCCGTCTGCTAGCCTGTGCTTGAGCAGCTGGTCCAGAAGCATCTTCCTTGTCCTGCTCGATGTCATTCACGAGAGAATGCAAGGCACTGAACCACCGCTTGAGCTCTCGTACGAACGTCCATGGCTTTTCCCAGTCGAGTATTATCATTACCAGAGTGTCGAGCAGGGTGTCGCGTGACAGGGCTAGAGGCAACAGAGGCGTGTGCATTGCACTGCTTGTGGATGGCATTTGATAGACCGACAAGCGCGACGAGGCATCTTACAGTATACGAGGCAACATCAGCACATCATCCATGTATGTGCCTTGATCATTCCACCGCACCTTCGTCACCTTCGCCTTCGTCTGCAAGGTCAATATACTGGAAGTTGAGACCCAGATCTGGCGTGTCTTCAGCAGCACTAGCAGGTGCCTTGCCCTTGTCGTTCCTGCTACTGCTGCGGTATGCGCTATTGGCCCTGTTGTTGCCATCGTTGGTGCTCGTGCGTCCAAGTGCTTTGATCACGGTGGACATGCCAGAGTCGTGGCCGCCTGCATTGATGAACAACAGCAGCAGCAGCAGCAGCGCTTCAGCAGGCATTCAATGGGTATCGTGCAAGTCTCGATAAGCTGCGGCCCACCCAGCACCAGCAGTCGCCGGCTTGATCCTGTCTGCGACCCAGACGCGCTCCCAGGCTCACGCGCCCTTGCAGTCCTGCGGTCCGTCGAGGCGAGGATGGTCGACCACAGCGACGGTTCCGCGGTGTCCTGCCGCCCTCCTCCTCCTCCAGACGGGCCATCGCGCGCCTCCATCGCGTTGAGGGTGTCCGAAGTTCCTGTCCGTGCAAGATGAAAAGGTGCATGCTTGTGGCCAACTCTGGTTGCCTTCGTCACGATTCTTTGCTACAAAGTATACGGATGGCCTGCAGGATCCACTACTGCGCTGGGAAGTGGACATGAGCATATCCGCGCGTCTGCGAGATGCGCAGAATGTGCGGCCGCTTCTACCGCAACGAGCCATCGACTGCAGCTGATGAAAGTGTCGTTTGTACACGCGACGCGACATCCACACAGGCCACCACGAGCGAGCTGTGCTCAGCATTGAAGCAAGATGCAGATCTGAAGAGCTATTTTGAAGATGAAACAACACAAAGTACAGCGGCCAGCAATGTGCTGACTCTGTCCAAGGACAGGTGGGCACTACGCTGTTTTGCCACCATCTTGCGCTGAGAACCGTTCTACAGTGACCTGCAGCTACACGTTAGCCTGCCCACAGCCCTATCGTCAGATGATGTGAACTCTGTCGTGGAGCTATTCGAACTGAATATGAAGGCCTTGTGAGCTGGACACTTGGGCCAATGTCGACATCAGAGGCCAGGTAAAGGAGCTGAAACACTCTCAGATACACGGTCTCGAAAGCTGGCTATAACGCTAAAGAAAAACGAGAAGAGCTGTTCAATGACGCTTCGAGATTCCTTCTTGTTCGGTCAACGACGACTGGACAGCTTCTTGCATTTTCCATGTTCCGCTTCGACCACGAAGAAACAGAAGACGACGATACGCAGGTCGAGGTCGTGTATTGGTAAGTTGGTACCCTCCCTTTCAGCGCAAGCATAATCTTTGATTCTGCCGCTGTAGCTACGAGGTGCAAGTCAGCGACCAGGCACGAGGTAGTGGAGTCGGCCGCCTGCTCATGCGGTGCTTGGAGAGCTTGGCCCGCGCTTATGGATTGAACAAGGTTATGCTGACGGTCTTTGAAGGTGAGTACAGTCTCAATGTCAATGATGGGTTCTTTAGATTGAAGTCTCCTCGAAATCATAGCCAACGCCGCCGCGATCAAGTTCTACAAGCACCTGAACTATGCCAGCGATGAGATATGCCCTTCAAAGTATGAGTATGACACGGAATCAGACAAGCCAGACTATTTGATCATGAGCAGAACCATACGAGCCAAGTCGAGTCGAAAAAGGAAGAAGAAAAAAGCATCAGCATATGCACCAAGCACTACCAGTTGACCTGCACTACCGCTTGAGACATCCCAGAAAGCCCAGGCGCTTCAAACGCAATCTAAGAGCAATCTACAGCTTGTCTGAAGAACTGGAGAATTTGTTGTCGTACACTGGGATCACTAGACATACAAAATGGGCCTCTTGTGCCCCTGTTCGAAGCACGTGCCGTGCCATTCGCTTGCATCATGGACACTCACCAGTATCGACTCACTCTTTCTCCCTCCTTACCACGTCAAACATGTCATCAGGCGGACATGACCGGGTGGAGACGCTCAGCTGACATCAATGCGCAGAGATGGCCAGCGCAGCTACGGAAGCAGTGTCAGCGAGTTCTGCGGCCCCAAAAGGCAGCAGCAGCAAGACCAGCGACTCGGCCAGCGGCAATGGCAGTGGGGGCGCAGTAGCCGCATCAGGCAGCAACAACGCAAGCACTGGCCAGAATGCCAAATCTGCACTGGCTCGCTCGCTCACTGGAACGCTGGCCTTCTATTTGTACGTGCATTGCTATGCTCGAACCGATCACCTTGTCCTGACATGCATCATGCTCCTCTTGCAGTAAAGTAGGCGCACCCAGTCAAGGGTCATTCTTGGCTTTAAAATGTATTCTGACAGAATGGCTGTTCACAGCGCCCGGTCCGTCTCTTCAGGCCGACTCGCATATCTGCATGGACGGCTTTCACAGAAATGTCGGCGGCACAGGGCCATGGAGGCGTCAATGCTGGCTTCCTACGCACTCTCATCAGCAAGCAAGGCGTAGGGTGTGACTGAAAACTAATCTGTAAGCTTTAATGCTGATCTACCCATATTCCCGTTCTTGGCAGTGGTCCTTCTTCTTTCGGGAGGCCTTTCCACCCTTGCTGGCCAACTCACTGGTTGGCTTCACACTATTCACGACATATACGGTCACCGAAGCTGCTCTCAAGTACTTCTCATCAGAGCCAATATCGCCGTACTATATTCCATTTCTGTCCGGTGCAACAGCTGGAGCAGCACAATCGCTCATATCATCACCCCTCGACAATGTGCGGTCTGTCCTAGCAGCTCGAGCGAACAAGCCAGATACTGTCGAGTGGAAGGGTTGGCGAAACGTTGGCGTGCAAGCTCTATTTCCCAAATGGCTTACTACGACGATCTCATTTAAGGAATCGCCCATCCGCTTTACTCTTTCGTGGTTCAAATCTACTTGGAGTTTGTTCCAATTCACGCTCCTGCGTGACTCGCTTGGCTTCGCATGCTTCTTCTCCGTGTTCGAGCTTTCTCGCAATCTCGCAAAACGCGCTGGCAAAGCCGTTGATCGCTTACAGGCGAACATCAAGCGTGGCAGCGAACGCTTGGGCATCAATCTCGACATCGATAGCATGCTCGAGAATGATATGGTCCCTCGAGGCTGGACAGGCCGACTCGTACAAGCTCTCGTCATCATGTTGACTGGCGTGCTGGCTGGCATCGGCTATGGCGTTGTAGGTCGACCTTTTGACAAAGCCCGCACGGTCGTCTGGGATGGTCTCGAGGAATGGTCAAGGCGGACAAAGCATCAGGCTCATATGGCGAAAGAAGCGGAAGTGGCTGTCAAAGCGGCGAGTCTCACGCTGAAAGCCACGGACAGCATCAAGGCCAAGCCGAAGCAACCCAAAGCACTTACGAAGCCAGTCTCTGCACTCTCACATCGAGACAAGCACGCGAGGCTGAACCTGCACGAGCACCGCTTGCCGATCCACCCACCGAGGCCCGCTCAGCCACCTAAGCACCCTCTGGTGGAGCCATCTATCATGTACGACTACGAAGAAACATCGAAAGTCCCGTCTGCGAGCTCGCTTTTGCTGTCTGCTTATCGACGAGAAGGCGCGCTCGCCATGCTCGGCTACTCAAAGGGCCCAAAGAAGATTGCAGAAGGATCAAGCAGCGTGCTGTCACGCTCACAACTTACGAAGAGCAAAGAACGCGCAAAGAGCAAGGCCAAAGCCGCACCAACCGGACTGGAAAGCCTAGCAGAGCACCCAGCGCTGGGCGGTACTTCGGTCTTTGACAATCTGCCATCGCCTACAAATGATGATCTGCTCGTGCAAGGAAAGCAGGCACACCAGGTGACGTCGCATCGCAAGCCTAGGCTGTGGGCAAAAGCACGCAGCAGACGGAAAATGATGCAGGAAGCCACTGGAGCGCAGATGCGCAAATGGGCTCGCGGCCTGACAGTCGCAAATATCTTCAGGGTCATCCCGCCGTATTGCTATGGCTTTTTGGTCTATGCGACTCTTGCTGGTGACCTGAATGAATGAACGATTGGAAGGTCTGCGCAAGCTGCTACAAAACGGAGTAGACGAGGAGGCCTAATGACCTCGTCAGCTTGGACGTTCAGTAATGTCGTATGCAGTCGAACAGTGAATGCAGTGTGCATTGTTGTTGTAAAGCTTGAAATCAGCAACTTGAAGGAACGTCACAGAGCGCGCCATTGCCAGTGACGCGCGGTCGCCCGAACAAGCACAGCATACCGGCCACCGTAGTTATGCAGGGATTACTGTTTGTAGGCTGACAGGTCACTCTCCCTGCCTTTTGGTGAGACGGCAAGCTGCACCATGCTCTTCTGCTGTCGCGCTAGGCTTGAGCACGATCGTGCAGCGGCGTACTTGACCTTGACACGACTCAATGTCCCGCCAATAACGGTAGTCAACACTGCTCAAAGAATAGCGATAGCTCTTAATCACTGGGAGATAGATAGTGCAAGGCCTGGAGCGCTTATTGCGCAAGATCCCTTTGGGCCAGTCTGCAGGACCTCCGTCAAGCTAGGCACCGCGACTTGGGAAGCCAGGCCAGACGCGAGGAGCCGCCATCATGTCGGCAGACAGTCTCAAGGATGTGCCAGAGTTCTTCGAGGTGCGTCAATTGTGTCGCAAATGCTAATCTCGCGCCCTCGCTGATAACCTCGATTTCATGGTGGCACAGGTCGACGTTGGCGAGTCTGTGCTAGCTCGCACAGAAGCCTTGAGTGAGCATGCGCCTGTCATAGCTCCCATGTTGTGCCTCTGAGGGTGCACTGACATGCCTTGTGTCATTCAGCCAGCTTCAGGGAACTCGGGCCACCAGACTTGTGTCACGTCACAAAGACTACAGGTCGCAGTGGCAGCAAAGATGTGTGTAACCGCGGCAAGACCTGCTCAAGAAAGCTCGCACTGACTTTGAAACATTCTTTACGCAGATCGGCTCGTACCACTTCGTGTCAGGCGTCGATGCCAGCTCGTCCGCTTCGCTGGCCGCTTACATCAACTCTCTCACCTACAATCTCGAGGAAACACCAGGCTGGTTTGGCGGCAAAAGCAAGAGCGAATGGAAGGTCCGGCATGGAGTGTTCTGGTGCGTCAAGCATGACTGAACGTCTTTACTATTGTGTGAAACGAGAAGCGAAGAACTAAGCTTCCGAAACACAGCACTTTCAATGCTTTCTCACGCGTCGATGTCAGGGTAGAAGTCAAGATTCCAGGAGGAGTAGACGCATACGTGGTAGACCCACGAGGAGATCGACACGCGCCGACACCGGCGATATGGAACGAAGTCTACCTGACTTCAGTGCTGCGGTCAATATTGTACGCGGACGACCCAAATTACAAGATTGCTGGATATCGGAAATTAGATCCCATCAAAACGCTTGAAGACGAAGTACGCTTCTTGGCGGCTGCAGAGTCATGTTACACAAAAGGTGCGCCTGATTGCATCTTGCTGATCTTCCGAACACCTATACTGACGGATACGCATCAGGCTGGTCACTCGGCTCAGAACCCGAGATTCAGGTCGCTACCAATATCTCGAATCATCTGATGACTGGCATAATGAAGTACTTTGGCGACTCGGGAAGGTATGCGTTGCTTTTTGGCTTATTTCAGTCAGTGAACACTTACTGAGAAGTATACACGGCCCGCAGGTATGGACCAGCTGTGAATTTGTTCGAAAAGCTTGCTATACAGGATGGAGAGATTGCGAGCCTGTTGGCGAGCGCATATATTGGCATGGGTGAGCTTGCTGGCCTCCAAGCCGACTATTGCAATATCAGCTGAAGCCAATTCCGCCTCAGACGAAGAAGTCAAGGCAGTTCAGGTTCTGTACAAAGCGATACAGGAGCACCCTCAATCTTATCCTCTTTTGCATGTTCAGACCGACTTTGTCCGGTCGAAGGTGAGCGCAGGCGAATGTTAAGAGGGCCCATCAGGTGCTAAGCTTGGTGTTGCAGGGTAAATATGACTGGGCATTCAAGCTGGCAAGACAAGCTGTCAATTGCGCACCTTCTGAATTTGTCACCTGGGCCAAACTCACGGAAGTCAATATCGAGCTCAAGCATTACGATGATGCGCTGCTCAGCTTGAACTCTTGCCCAATGTTTACGTACAACGAGCGCGACATGCACCGAATGCCAACACCGTCACGGACACACCTACCAGTCAAGCCTTTCATTCTCGAATCTGGCATCCTGCCAAATGATGCAAACGACCTCAACAATGGCGAACATGATCAAGCAGATATTGCCTTGCTTCGCTTGCCGGCGCCGAATATCAAGGGCACGTGGAAGAAAGCATATGAGCTGCTCACCAAGATCGTAGCGCAAATCGGGTGGGACGAGCTTCTTCGGGCGAGGTCAGAGGTCTTTGTCATGGAGGAAGAATATCGAATGCAAAAGCAGGCAAAGGACACGCCGAATGTCCCAGCTTCTGAGCGCATGGCGGATGGACAAACAGACGATGCGGCCGATGACGATGCTTCAATTCGTGCAATGAAATTGTCGACCACGGCGTCTCAGCAAGGCACGTCGCCGACCTCTGGCAGACGACTGGAGCGAACACAGACAAACGGCACCGACTCGATGCCCGTCTCACGCTCGCCTGAACCACCGCAGTCGCCTATCCCGGAGATTCGGATATCAGAGCATGGGCAAGAATTGCCGGAAGCGGCGCAAGAGGTGAAGGATACGCTCGAGACGGAACAGTCTGCCCAGAGCAGCATGACTGGTCCCGCGCCCGGCGTGGAGAAGCCGCCTGTTGGCCATCTAAGCGAGGCGCATGACGCGCGAACGGATGAGATTGCGAAGGAAGCGGGAGAAACGAGCAGCCACGATGAGCACGTGCCAGGCGAGTCGGCCCCCTCGAATGATAACGGTATCAACGAGTCGGCGGCGTCTTCTTCCTTGCTGAACAAGCGATTATGCGAGCGTTGGCTTGACAACCTGTTCATGGTGCTGTACGAGGTAGGTGTGCAACCCTTCGATCCCACTGGAGCTCGAGCTAAACAACGCATATTGCGACTGAACAGGATCTGCGGGTGTATACCATCTGGCGGTCAGAGATCGCGCACTACAAAGCACAGCACCTACCCTACCGCAAGACATCGACCGAATGGGAGATTCTCGGCGACCTTGCACAACGGCTGCACCACCGCGAAGAGGCCAAAGACGCCTATCAGCGGTGTATCGAGGCAGCGACAACTGGTGGAAGTGCGCGCTTCCCCGCTAAAGTCTGGATGAAGCTGCTCGAATATTACGTCGACGAATGCGATGTACAAAAAGCCCTTCAGGCCATCATCAGACTGAGCACTTATCAGCATAGATGGTATCAGGAAATGGCTTATCCCACAGCCAGTGAGTCGAGATTGCCATGATCTTGTGCATAGCCCCCCGGCGCTTACTTGATTGTGTATACAGTCGCCCGCCAATTGTACCGTCTCATCCAACGGGAAGGCGTTTCGAAGATCTCATATTCGCTGGTGTCAAGTCAGTTACAAGCTATTGTTCTACTTCTGCGTGCTTGCATGCTGACTTTGTTTGACCTTCGACGCTGGCAGTGAACATCCCTCAGCCGGTCTTGAAGCATTGCCTTCAGCCGATCTTCCACTATGCGCAGAGCTTGCAGGTTCCTGGGTCAGAGTATTAGTGGGTGTAGTGGAGGATGAGGAGGTGCCAAGAAGCAATGACGTCTAGCGTTTCAGCGATTTTTGGTGATTTCGAAACTTCTTCCCTGGCTGAGAACTGGGATCACCAAACCGCCTACCTTTTCCGCATGCTGTGGGCCATGCTAACTGCAGGAAGACTGTTGACACTTGACCACGACCAACGGTGTCTCGCCCTGCACATGCATGTATTGCCCTCCAGCGCGTCTTTGCTTCTTGCCCTCTCGCCAACGACGCCACTCTTCGATGGGCGTAAAAGCATCAACATGACCAGCGCGGGCGAGGGCAGCGACGGGCAAGAGTACGACGCGCTCGCAGCGCTGTCGAGCGTGTCCACGACGCTCTCTGCGAGCTTCCCGCTCGCGCTGCGCATCCTCGTCCTCGTCTCGCTCGCCGCCGCGTGCTGGGCGGCCAACCTGCACGGCCTGCACCTGCTGGGCATCGACACGGCCGTCGTGCTAGACGTGCGAGCGGGACACACGAATGAGCACGTCCATCCGTCGAAGCTCTATCCGCCGGTCTACCAGCTGGCGGCGTGCTTGGCCGCCTGGACAGCTGTATGCTGGGCTGTAGGCTTCCAGGTCGTCGCAGGAGGACACGGAGAGGCAGCAACGGGCAAGGCAATTGCAGCGCTCTCGCTCGTCATCGCGATGCTGCTCGTCTTCCTGCCTGCAGACAGGCTGAAGCGCACCGAGCGCTCTATGCTCACGAGGTGAGTCTGAACGCGTCTTTTGCTTTTCTTTTTCGTGCTCAGCTGGTGCTTCAGGAAGACAAGACTGACAGGCTTCTTCAATCACGACTCTACAGATCCCTCAAGCGCATCGCATTCGACAGCATCTTTCGACCCGTCCCCTTCTGCGATGTCATCCTCGCCGACGTCCTCACTTCTTTCGCAAAGGTTTTCGGCGACCTCTGGGTCTGTGTCTGCAGCATCCTCTTCATCACGCGCAACGAAGACGATCCCGTCCTGCTACACTATCGAGAGCTTGGAGTGCCTATTCTCACTGCTCTGCCCTATCTCTTCCGGTTCCGACAATGCATAGCAGAGTACTTGACTGCTCCGACCATCTCGCCTGCTCTACCAGCTACGCACTCTGCAGGCGCGTCGAGCTTGCAAATACCCGGCAATGGACACGCGCAAACACATCTTCAGCCTCACCAACCTCACCAATCCCTCCACCGTGGCCACCAGCCATCAATCTTTGTCGCTCCCACGTCTGCCTCGTCCACGCCCGCGTCGCCGCGGACACGTGCATTATACAATGCCCTCAAATACGCGACCGCGTTCCCTGTTATCTTCTTTTCAGCTCTTCAGAGTAATCACGGCGACCCATACAATCACCCAGAGGACGCCATTGTCGCAGACTCTGCGACCGGACCGACTGCCTACTTTTCCTCGATGACGCTGTTCCGAATATGGGTCATCAGCGTCCTCGTCAACTCGCTGTACTCCTTCTGGTGGGACGTGACCAACGATTGGGGCCTCCATCTACTTTTGCCTCGCCTTTCATCAAAATTTCCCTTCGTTGGCATGTCGAGAAGCGGGACCTATCTCAGACGCACGATGCTGCTGCCCGACTCTACAATCTACTACCTCGTTGTGGCGCTCGACCTCGTCTTGCGCTTTACGTGGTCGCTCAAGCTCTCGTCGCATCTGCACGAGATCCACGAGATCGAGCTCGGCATCTTTATGCTCGAGGCACTCGAGGTGATCCGGCGCTGGATCTGGGTCTATGTTCGTGTGGAATGGGAAGCCGTCCGCAAAGGCGGTGACACGCTAGAGGAGCGTTTACGATCACGACACAATGACAGTGATATCAGTCTGCCCCTCGTCAAGACCAGCCCGACTATTTCGCCGCCTCTCTCCTCTCCACCGCTGCAAGGGAATCAAGCTGTGACTGGCGGTGCACAACTGGACAGGCGCGTCTCTGCGGGACACCGAAAGCCCACAGGCGTGCCATATGAGTATTCAACTACCGATGATGAGATGGGCTTGGGACGGTCAGGCGTGCTGGTAGACATGCCAAAGCGGTGAAATTATTGTCAGGTAATGAAGCAGTGTCACATAGAAGCATGAGAGTGAGCGGAGTGCAGTCATGAGAAAAGGTATACGTTGATATTATCGCCGTTCGTGAGATACTCAGATTTTCCTATGGCGAAGATGTCGCGGACTTGAATGGGTGACGAAGTACAACAGAGCAACTGCTTTTCTGACTGCTTACAACGTCACTGTTTGTCTAGGCCAAGAGTGCGGAACAGGCTTGGTAACGCCATCCTGCAGATTCAGCGTTGAGTATAACTCAGCTCAACTATAAAGACTCCGGACAGTCGCTTCACTTACGTAGCAATGTAGCCAATGCCAGCGTAGACGCCGACTTTTGTGAGGACTTCTACATCGTAGTGCAGTCCGACTGTCTTTTTGACGGGTGAAGGCAGTCCGCCTCCGTTCGAACTAGCTGGGCTGGCTGGACTCGCCGGACTCGTTGGACTTGCAGGACTGGCGGGCACTGCAGTTGCGTGAGGTACGGTAGCTGGCACACGCACCGGCGTGGGTTTGCGACGTCCAAAGTCATTAGGCGGAGGAGCTAGCCTGGACGATGATGTAGTCGTCGAGACGGAAGAAGCACGATGCCGTTGTGCGCGCTTGCTGAGGTCCGTCAAATCGAGAACTGATGGGACGGTGTGAATAGGATTATGCTTCTCAACCTGCTTGTAGCCCCTGAGTAGATCGCAAGTATCAGCGAATGTTCTTGCCCAAATTTTTTGATGCAGGTTCCTTGCAGCAACTCACGTTGCCCGCAGGTAATGCCGCCGAGGCAGGTCAATGATCGGCCTAAACAGCCTGAAGAGCGGCGGCAGCACAAGATGGAAAGTCCGCTTTGCAATGACACGCCACAGTAGGATTGCACCAATGCCAATGACGAGTTTGAAGCCAGCTGAGCAGATCCAGGTGACGAGCTCGTCTACATGAGCCCATTCTAGCGTGAACCGGCCATGCGTTGCAAAGTCGAGATGGGAGAAATTGGAATTGTACCATCTTCCTAACGCAATACCCGCTGCGGTTGCTAGGAAAGCGATTGCGTCTTCGAAGCAGGGGCAGTCATCTACTGGCTCGGGATGCACGAAGACTAGCCAGAGACAGAGAGGAACGATGATGCTGGGCACTGCGTGACAAAAGAAAGGTCAGTGGGTTACATTTCAGTTCAGAATGAGGTAAATGTACCTGTCCAGCCACTCTTCTGAAGGACTGCTTCGTACAGTGGACTGTAGAGCATGTGGGAATACCAGATGGCAGCACCGAGTAATGTGCCAGCCAGACAATCTATCAAGAACGTCATATCAGCATCCAACGAGCTTTATAAACGTCGTGAGCCTCACCTGTCATGCTGTGCATACCACAGTAGATCCCTGTACGCCAAATATACATAATAAGTCAGCTACTGCAGACAGCGCATGCGCAAGAAATCGTGCTTGGACAAGACATACTTCCGCTAACAACCGAAATAGCATAGATTCCACAGAGCGCAAAGAAGACTGTATTGAGCCAAGATTGATCCGTTCCTTGTATGCTTCTCCAATGCAGTTCGGCCGCGTATAGGCTGAGAGACACTGCATTCGTGGAATGTGTCGAAGGAAAGCCGTATTCGAGACCGTGAGAAGAGATGGAGAGGCGAGCGACGGGAGGCGCGTACGGTCGCGGTACGCAAAGCAGGTCCTGAAGATAGTGGTCAAACGACACTACGTAAGCTCTCAACAGGCTTGTAGAAGCTGATTCGCTGTATGGGAAGGTCTACCTTTATCACTGACGAGCTATACACGCCAAATGCGAGGATATTGACCAGACTGCACAAGCGGACCGGTCAGTTGACAGAAGAATACGTGAATGATCATGCTGATAGCTCACCCTCGACCCTCCACAGCATACCCGAACCAGAAAAAGATGGGCAATCCAATCATGAATGCCGAGCTGTGCATGTGCGGGAGTGCCTGAGAAAGCGAGATGGGCTGATCTGGCGAGTAGTGCTTACTGAGTGCCAAAGATGGCAGTCCAGATAAAGTATGTATCCCAGAAAGGCGCTCTTGCTGCAGCCTGCCATGAGTAATAGTCACAAGCCAGCCGTCAGCATGATTGACATTGGAAAGTCGGATCATCGAATTCGAACAACGCGTCTCCGACAGCTAGACTGTACACGCACCTGGATATTGGCCAGATGCGGGCTCTCGAGCTCCACACCCTTGACGAGGATCTTCCGTAGAGCGTACCTCCAGCGCGGCAGGCTGGCCTTGTAGACCTCGTCGTGGAGGCAGCCCGCAGAGAAGGCGAGGGCGAGGTCCACGGCGTCGTCTTCGTTCTCAGATCCAGATGTGTACGAAGCGTCGTGGCCATGCTTGCTGTTCTTGTTGTCGCTGCTGCTGCCGTTCATGTGCGCTGGGCTGCTTGGGCGCGAGCGTGCGACGGCCGAAGATGGCGCAGGCGACCTGGGACGCGCCCACGAGGGCACGCTCGAAGGGTACTGCAGTGAAGGGCTCACTGGCCGCACCTCTGTAGCCGCATGTGCCCGTCCTGCGCTCGCTGTGCCCATACTGGCCTGCTGCCACTGGGCTGTCAGGCGTAGAGAGAGAGGCACGTGATGGCAACGAAATCGCAGAAAAGCACACGCTATGCAGTCAAAAGATGCATTTAGAAGACACACTGCTGCTGCTGCTTGTATTACACGTCGTACGCGTCTACTGCTGAGAGACTATCGCCACATTAAAGTAAGAAGCGAGCAAGTAAAGCACGGGAAGGGAGCGGGATGGAGAGGCGAACGTTGAGAGAGAAAGGAAGAGGATGAGAGGACCGAGGCTGTGTTCCGGAAGCAGCACACGCTCCTTGGCTAGCAATATGTCGTGCTGGGTCATGACAGCGGTCACTTAAGCGTCATCCCGAGCTCCCAAATGCTGGTCGGGTTCGTGCGATGGCGATTGAGGGTTGGGTATGCGAGGAAAACGCTAACGAATCTTGGTAGTCTTGCATGTGCGGGTTCAAGCGATGAAACGATGTGAACGAGAGATTCTCTTGAATTTTCCAGTACTATATGTCTGCTTTCGGAAAAGCTTCCCCAAGTGCTTGTGTTTGCTTTTCAATGCAGAGAAGGCGACCTGGACAAACTGGACCTCCTGGCGGGGCTGCCAGGCGTGTTATCTTCGGCTGCATTGTTAGCGACACCATCTGCGAGGTCTTCAATAACTTGGTCTTTAGCGTCCATAGCTTGCCTGATCATCTGCAGGGTACCCTCGAGCGAGCGTCGACGAGTCGAGGGCGACGTCGAGGTGGTACCGAGCGAAGAGTTGCGCGAATGTCCGCGACGGAATGTGCCGCGCATGCCGCCTTCCATGGGCGATCCAAGGGGAGACGGCGAAGCGCCCGAGCCTTGCGAGCTCGTCGAGCCACGCCGGGGTGTCTCGGGCATCATGCCAGGCGAACCAACGCCGGTATTGAGCGGCGGCAGATCCTTGTTGGACGACGAGGATGGAAGCGAAGTCTCAATGACACCGGACATGGGCGTGCCTCCAATTGGTGAGCCAGGCGACATGGGCGGCATCGTTGGCGAGCTTGCAAACTCCTCCATTCCCTCGACATCGGCCGCATCGATGAGATCGGGCGGCAGGCGCTCATTCTCAATATCACTCTTTCGTGCATCGCCAAACGAAGTGATGCCCTCCTTGATGCCGTCTGCACCGTTTGCAAGTGTGCCAGCAGGCAGCTTGGGTGCGCCTGATACCGACTTAAGCTCGGAAACCGCCTCGGACTCCTCTCGTAGGACCGCAAAGACTCGAGACATCTTGCCGACGGCCAAGATCTTGTTCTTGATGACCTGTCGACGCTCGGCAACTTCTTCCGGTGATGCAGGAGCGCCTCCAACAGTGGTCTCTTCCGCCGAGATGCTGGTATCGGCCTCGACTTCCTCTTCCAGCAGCTCCTCTTCCTCGAGCTCCTCCTTGCTGCAAATGCCGAGCAGAGCAATAAGCATGTCCGTGACTGCGGTGTGACAGATCGTCAGCTGCAATGACGCATTCGTAAACATTTCACGACTCACTCTTCTCTCCCACGAATGGCAGACTCCATGTGAAGACATCCATAAAGTTGGGTAACCAGTAAGGATGCGGCGTGCAATTGAATTGTCGAATATTCATGACATTGTTTTCGTACTTTAAAACTGCGGCCTTGTTGTTGTACACGTCGAGATAGTTTGGTGCGGAGAAAATGGTCATCACAGAAGGGAAGCCGGTCGTCCGCGTCTTCTTGTACATTCGGTACCTGCATGCTTCGTCAGTGAGAGGTCAAGCTTCCGACAACATGAAAGGGGAAGTACTCACCCTGCGTCTTGCGCTTCGTGTGCTCGAATGATGCTGAGAAGATTGTTACGCTCGAGGAAATTGCATGCTGCAGTGTAGGAGAAAAAGTACGAGCAACCTCGTACGTGATTATGAAGGAAGCCCTCGGTGTTGTTCTCGTTGCCAAAGTCTTCCAGCGGGTCTGCCCATAAGAGGTCGCACATGAGACCCGATGTCGGTGGCTCGCGGAAGCGGTTGACCTGCATGGGACGAAGCACATCGTGTTAGCGAATGGACCGTTGAAGAAGAGCTTCGTGAATGTAGACATACGGAGCGCAAGTCATCCAGAGTCGCAAGCTCAGGAGACAAGCCACCATGAATGCACAAGAACTGCTTGTTCATGACAGCGGCTAGTGGCAAGCAGCAGAACGACTCGATGCATGCGTCATACACGCGCTCCGAGTACTTGTGACGGCCTGCAAAGCAATTGGAAAGGTCAGTCAAACTTTCTGTATGGAGCCATTGCACAGCTTCAAGACTCACACTCGAGCTTGAAGGTGAAGTAGTCTGTCAAGTGGCGACATTCATGATTGCCACGGAGCAGGAAGAGCGTGTCGGGGTACCATATCTTGAGTGCCCAGATATACAGCACGCACTGCAGAAACAAGAGGCACAATGTTACTGGTCGGATTTGCAGCCACGAGGACAGGGCTATCCACGCACCTCGATAGAAAAGTAGCCTCGATCTACATAGTCTCCCAGGAACAGATAACGCGTCTCTGCGGGATTGCCGCCGACTTCAAAGAGTTTCATGAGGTCGAACTGTAAAGACAGACAAGGTCAGCACGGGGTGCGTGTGCTGCTTTATGCTGAATTGGTCGCCTTACGTATTGCCCATGGATGTCTCCGCATACTGCAATGCCGCGAAGTGATCAGCTTACTGCTAGCAGCCTGCTAGAGAATGTAGACAACCAACATACCTGTGATGGGAGCTTCGACCTCCAAGAGATTTGGTTCCCGTCGCAGAATTTCAGCTGTCTTGGTAATGATGTAGATAGCTGTGGAATTGGTATTCGGAAACAATGGCGTCAGTCTTGTGTCGGACACGCGTAGATGGCCGACAAGCTGCTGAAGCCATTGCATGCGATGCAGTAGCAGAAAGCGGCGAGTCGTAGATACAGATCCACGCAAGACCTGTTGCATCTCGATGGCCGCCGTCACCGCGACATGTCTCGCAAGACTCACCTTGATCATCCGTCAATCTGCCCTCGCGATAAAAGTGGTTTTTGAGAAACGCAATATCCGGCTTTGAGGGGTCTTCGCGGGAAAAGAACTGCTCGTCGGTAGGTTTGTGTACCGCGGGCGCCTGCACATCCTTGATGACGCGCTCGACGGTGGACACGGTCGTTCCGTCCTCTTGCACATGTTGCGTGAAGTCGATTTCGGGTACGACTGGCGCCGCTTGCTGTTGAGAAGAATTGATATGGGGATGACAGAGACGATGGAAGGGTCAGTGAATGTTTGCATGAGCATGGCAATTGCGCTGCTGGCTCGTCTGTGGACCCTCTGCCTCGGCTGCACGCGCGACCACCGTGTCACTGCGCCAATCGAGGCACAACTGAGTCCAACCAGGCAAGCCGCATAGCCAGGCAACACGCAATATCTAGCCTCACCTTTTGTTTGATCTGCGCAATAGCAGCAGTCTGTCGCTTCGCTCTCGTCGCTGCGTCCTGCGAGCATGAAGCAGGGCGTCTCAGTTCGTTGTGGTTTGTCGCAAAAAGTGGGTGCGCAGACGGCTCCAAGGCACCACGACTAAGCACGCACCAGGCTGTCCATCTTGACTATCTACGACTCGAGGTCAAGGTTCGTCGAGCTCGATATCAACCAGCTGCTTTTGCTGTGCCGCAGTCTTGCCTTCCCTCGCTTCGCCAGAGAGGCCGTGCGTGCGTGAGCGCGTGCGCGTGTAGGCGACACAGGCGGGCAGGGCCAAAAGGCAGCGTGAAGGCGGAGCTACAGCTTCAAACTGACTTCGTAGTCGTGCGTGGTGCTCTCGCTGTGTAGCTGCGCGCCGCGGGTCGGCCCTTTGTCGATGCAAGCAGAGCAGAGCAGTGAGATTGACCTCCACGAGGTGAAGCGTCGATTCTCGATGGGGCTGAGCAGGCGAGAGCTCCGAGCTGTGAGCAGGGCCGAGTCAACCCGAGTCGGAAACGTGCGTTGCTGCAGGTCTTTCTGCACAGAGCGAATGCGTGCAAATGGCCTCACGCCGGTTTGCCACATCCAGGCATACAGTCTGGACTACACAGGCGCGTAGATGGTCATTGGAACAAGCTGCAACCGGGACATGAAGACAACATGTAAATGCAACGTTCTCTACTTCTGTGTTGATCTCCATCAAAGACTCTCGCGTAACAGCGGTGCCATTGTATAATGGTGTACAGCGAAGACAAACCCCTCGTCATCGCACGCAACTTCGACACTAAGCCTGGCGATAAAGCCTCCAACCGTAGTACGAACTCCTACTCAATCCATCAGAGAGCGAGAGACTCTCATTCAGTCGTCGATATCCCTGATCCGTCTTCAGGTTCAAGCAAGCTACTCGACGAAAGTCATGAAACAGAAGAGATCAAGAATCAGTGAACATCACGACTCGGCTTCGAAGCAAACGAAATTCGCACCTATAGCTCTTCTGCAGTATGCATTCTCCGCCATTCTCCAGATCAATGCTATAGCAATAATATACGCCCTCGCTCGTCAGGACCATGACTTGCGGGCCTGTACCTGAAAGCGCAACTGCACTCTTGACTCCCGCTTGAGGCAGTTTCAGGAATGCAAAGTCTCGTTGCGGGTCCCAGAGCGAGGAGACGCCGCCTGGCAAGAAACCGCCTAATGACCCTGC
Source organism: Cystobasidiaceae sp. HBUAS51001 (assembly GCA_003351005.1). Taxonomy (NCBI): domain Eukaryota; kingdom Fungi; phylum Basidiomycota; class Cystobasidiomycetes; order Cystobasidiales; family Cystobasidiaceae; species Cystobasidiaceae sp. HBUAS51001. Next base: position 69,500 of record QOZY01000081.1, read on the forward strand.
TAGCGAGCGACCTATTGTGAGTGACTTTTTCCGAATCGAGCTGGAGTTGTCAAGAGTCAATCGTGAGTCAATCCATCACATTCTTCCCGAAAGCGTCGGCTATGCACTCACTCGGCACCCTGACTGCGCTTGTTGTCGATGTATGCATCGTATGACCCTCTCCCACCCGATGCAGTATATCGTCCGACCTGGCTATCATTGTCATCCTCTTCGTCATCATAATTCCCCATACTCTGCCTAGCGGCCTTGCGAGCCGCCTCGGCACGTTGCGCAGCTGGCGTTGTTCGTGGCGTCGCTTCTTTGCCTTCGGAGAGCAGCTTGAAGATGTGTACAGTTTCGGAATCGCTCGTGACAGCTAGCAGTGTACTGACGGGATTGAAAGCGATACTGAATATGCGGGCACTATATGTACCGCGCCGGAACTGAGCGACCTTGTCGCCATTGGGGACGGAGAACACTCGGATCACGGTGCCTTTGTCGCTCGCTGTCGCCAGAAGTGTGCCTGTGCTGTTCAGCTGGACACACGCCAGGGGCGACTTGTGTGCTTGAATGATGTTGGTAACGCTCAGTGAGAGAGCGTCGAAGAGTATCACGTCGCCCGCAGATTGCGTAGAACTAGATACTGGGGCACCTGAAGGCACAGAGCTGTTGAAGGGTGATGAAGGCGTGGGAAGTGGAGAAGGATAGGCGAGGTAGCAGCTGTCCGAGGAAGGTGCGAGTGTGCAAATGGCTATTGTCAAGGAGTGAAAATTTGATCAGAATTCGTTGCGTATCACCGCGATCTTGTAAACGCACCTTGCGGATTCGGACTCGTCTCAATCGTATGCAAGAGTTTCATGTTGCTGATATCGTAGACATAGATCTGCTCTTCGAGTATGACGACGAGCCGCCGCCGATTGAGCTTGACAGATAGGATAGAGGTGGGAAAGTTGAGTTCGCAGATTGTGGATTGCCGCTGTGAATGTAGTGAAGTGAGGCCATTGCACACAGGACAGGATCATCGGCGGTGGCAATAGCCAAGTATTCGAAAGTGGTTGGATGTGACCGTGCATCGTCAGCGTCAAAGCAGAAGCATTCAAGTCCTATCTCCCTGCTCACCTTGGTGTTCACTATCTGCAGCTTGCGGGTACTCGAGTTTGGCTTGTCCCCCGCCCCGACCAGTGCCACGAGGCTTGTGCAAAAGAGCATTTCGACGATAGACGAAGCGCCTTCGTCTGAGAGCAGTTGCCAACAGATCAGCTTGACTTGATTGTTGTAATGTGCAGAAAGCGCACGCACTTCGCCAGTAGACTCTGCCAAACGGGTCACAATTGGTAATGGAGTACCCTTTGCGCGTGCCTACGCTGATGCAGGTCGCGTCCTGATTGAAGCCCGCGCACAGCAGAGATGGATTTGCCTTGTAGTTGCCTATTGCTGTCTTTTGCACTGCGGCTTTGGCATGCGTGTGTGCGTTGTTGTTGTTGTTGCTGTTGCTCCCGCTGCTGCTGCCACCACGCCCAGAGCTCGCCTGGCCCCCGCCGGTCGAGGGCGGCGAAGGCATGGCGGCGTCGTTGTTCTGAGGCAGGACTCTTGCAGCCAGCTACTGTGCCAGAGATGTAGCAGTGAAGAGACGCTCACGCTCTCCTTGCCGGTCGTATTGGTGAGGAACGATGATGCGTTGTCCAAGGCCTGATCGGCCTGAACGCAATGGGCAAGAGCTGGTCGACAATGGCTCGACTCTGCGGCGACACCTGGCACAGCATCAAGGTCACTACTGCACACCGACTGGCTGACTACACACTCAGCCGCGCCTTACCCTCATTCGACGAGCCTGCTCACATTGAAACTGCACGTGGGACCTTGCAAGCGGTGGCGACATGGCAGACATCAAAGGCGCATGCTTCTGCGGCCAGACGACATTCACCGTTACGAATGCGCGCGACAATCTCATAGACTCGGTCTACTGTCACTGCTCCCGCTGTCAGCGGCTGAATGGATCCCCATTCATCTGGGTGAGCGACGGACTTACCACACCTGCCTGAGTCAGACAGTCACACACAGAGGTGCAACATTCACGCGCTTGCATGCTAACATCGAACGTCTCACTGACTTCTCAGACATCACACTGGAAAGAAGGCTCGGTCGAATTCCACTCCGAGACAGACCGGTACGCCGTCGTGTCCCACAAGCACCGTCTAAGGTGCAAGAACTGCGGAGCTCAGGTCGGGACCTGGAACGAGAAGAAGAAGCAGTGAGCCGCGTTAATGTTTCAGTGACCCTGTATAGATCCCCTGCTGAAGCCCAGTTGAACGTATGTGTCAAGATGGTCCCTCTGGCCGGTCCATTTCCTGCTTCGAGACGCAGAGACCAAAAAGATGGACCTCAAAGAGCGTCAATGGCTGAAGCCGACCGCTCACATCTTCTATGATACTCGACTGGTGGAGCTGGACGACGGTCTGCCCAAGTATGAGGGCGTTGTGGAGACGAGCAACCTCTTGAAGTGAGCGAGAAGCTCTCCGTTGTATGGACTGTAGCAAAGTAGCAGTTGCGGCTCGTCATGAGTAGACTCATCGAGAAGTAGAGCACGACTATATGCACAGTATGCTAGGGGGCAAATGCAGCGAAATTGTCGTGCAATGCTTGCTTTTCCACTTTGCATTTGTGCTGCTTCTCTACTGTGATCGGGCTAGACGTGCACTTCTGTTTTCACTGCTTGTCTGCCGCCAACGCTAACCACCCTCGAACAGACGTGATGTGGACACGCTGACAGTGGAACAGCTCTGCGCAGCTGTCGCAATCAGACTGGCACGATGGACGAGCTCAGCGCAGACGTGCTGCAGCTCGTCCTGGCCGAGTGCACCGAGATCAGCTGGCAAGACCAAGAGGCAGCCGAGATCCCACGCGTAGCTCCACCGGCGTCCTTCTTGCTGCAGCAAGCCCGTCTCAAGGCGTCGCGTGCAGCGAGTGGTGCGACTCGCCGTGAAGTCAACGATGGCAGCTCTTATGGCCATGTTTCGCGAGCGACCCGCAAGGCGGCGCTGAGGAGGAATGAGAACCCTCAGACATGGGATGGCGATATATTCCCGTTTGGCTACGAAGAGCACTTCAAGCCTGAGCTGCTCACGCCTCTCAAGACGCTCACGCCCGAAGACCCAGTCCCGCTCAGTAGCGTTATAGTCTCGCCCTACATGCGCATACCGCAGTACACGTACTGTGCGCGAACGAGTCTCAACTGGCGCCGACCTACGCGAAATCTGCACAAACGCTGTCACTGGTCTTCTCTGCCCTTTTGGGACGAGGACAGTCAAGACAAGGCGGCCGAGTTCAGAGACCGCATCAATGTCGACGCAAGGGCTGGCAACTTCAAGCTCGCTTTCACCCTGCCCGATGAGGAGGAGGATCACCCTCCCTTGTACGACGACATCGAGCAGACCGATCCAATACCCAGCGACGCCATTTGTGCGGTTTGTCTCGCAGTGGGCTGTATCGTGCATCGTGAGTTTACACCCAGGCGTCGACTATCGCAGATAGGATGCCTCGACTGAATGCTTTGGTTTCCTACAGACAATGCACCAGCTGTCAAATTACCTACCATTGACGACGAGGAGACTGGCAAGGCTGCCCCGCCTACAGCATCTACCTCCGCGCTTTCTGCAAGCACCAACGCTGGACTCTCGCGCTGGAGACGCAAGCACCGCGACCGAGGAAACAATGGCTGCGGATCGGACTGCATACTGGCAGCCAAGAAGCGCGGCTTAGAGAGTGCAGACTTGGACTACGTCTCCTACTCACAATGGTCAGGGGCGGAAAAGACAGACTTGGTGACAGTTCTGAGCTCGATTGGCGAAGCAATTGCAGCGTCTGCTACACCTAGTTGCACCCTGTCGAGCTACCTCACTGGGCGTACATGCATCGATGTGGCTATGGCCATCGAGAACGACAAGATACTTGCGTCGTACACGGCAGCTGGCTCCTCTGGCCGAGGCAGTGGACACCTACCATCGCCAGAGCTGCCCGCCGAAGAGTCACAGCAGGCCCAGTCCGACAAGCACCGACGCAAGCGGAAGCGCAAAGACCACGAGGGTGCACGCCAGTGCGACATCGAGCGCGGCTTTAAATATGTTCCGCCCGAAGACCCGACCGGCGATTTCACAGCAGATGACCTGCGCAAGCGTATCGCGCGGACGGCATTGCCATGGTCGCCGTGCTATCACCCAGGCCGGCCATGCACGAGTTTCACAGGCAAAGAAAGCACAGAAGGCGAGCATTGTGCTTGTCGTCGAAATGGAACTTGGTGCGAACCAGGCTGTGGATGTCCTGTCGACTGTCCGGAGCGCTTTGCAGGCTGCACTTGCGCTAAAGATGGAAGAGAATGCAGGATTGGAGCAGATGATAGTAAAGGCAATTATGTTCCTGGTTGCACTTGCCAGGAACATGCTCGCGAATGCCACGTCGAATTGTGTGCCGGACATGACGAGAAAAAGTGCCGCCTGATGTCCTTGCAGGATGCGGATAGCCGAGCTATTGTGAGTCATCGCTCTCAATATCACATGCGTGCTGGGTCATCCGCTCACTCACGCCCTCAACAGCGAACATTCATATCTACGAGTGAGCTCGAGGGCTACGGTCTATTCGTTGGCGAAGATACGAATCAAACACGGGTGTATGTTGGCGAATACAAGGGCGAGCTCATCAATGAGCACGAAGCCGGCGTGAGAAGGTGAGTCGCCCGGTTGTCTTTCCGTGCTTGGGGAGTAGCTGACGCTGCTTCTGTCGCAGTGCTTTGTACTTTGTGCGGAGCCGGTCTTTCCTCTTTGACTTGACGCGATTGGGGGTAGTCGACGGTAACCGTCTCGGAAACAAGGTAAACATCGACATATTCATGCCACCTCTCATATCTCTCCTGTCTAATTTACTGGCTTTCCCTCGTTCTCAACGTGCTTGCTCAGACCCGCTACATGAACACGGCTCGCAATGGTAGGAACAATGCATCCGGATCAATGATGCAGGTAAATGGGGAAGCAAGGCTGCTCGTGCATGCGACCAAGGAGGGGAAAGCGCGAATGCAGAAGAATGATGAATTGCTACTGGGTGAGTCTGCTTTGGCTACGCTCGTCCATAGAGCACCGTACTGACTCATCGACCTTGATTTGAATCAATAGACTATGGAGCGAATTATGACAGTATGTCTAGATCTTACCCGAGAAAGCTAGACATTGGGCTTGCAGCTGACGTTGACGACTCTCTACAGCTTTCTAATTCACGACCTCAACGAGGATACATTTCTCTGGCGATAGAAAGTCCAGAACCGCCCTTGCCATTGTAGATAGACCTATTGACAAGTTCGCTCGTATTCCACCACACCTTTGATGGATGATACTACTCTGGCTTCACCTTCTGCGCAAATTCTCGATCAGCCTCTTGTACCGAGCTTGTCGAAGGCTCGCACCGTCTGCAACTTGCACCACACTAGAGCAGCAACATGCCACGCCGACTAGGCTCGACCGTCCCACAGACAGTCTCTCGCTTGCTGCAGGGCGGCCTGCTCCCACAACCGCCAGCGTGGTTCGAGGCGGTCAGCAGCGTCGCACCGGTGCGGCCATCGCTGGTGAAGCGAGTGCCAAAGCAAGACAACAGCAGCGCAGATGGTCCATCTACCTCTGCGTCGACTTCAAAGCATGCAGATGCCTACAAGTGGCACGGCAAGCGCAAGCTGCGTGGTGTCAAAGTCAAGTACTCTCCAGCAAAACCAGCGCCCATCACGGGTCTCGAGCAGCAGGACAAGATCAGAAAGGCATTCTACGACGATCATCCGTTTGAGGCGTTCAAGGGCATCAATCTTGTAGAGCAGGATGGAGTGCTTGCTGGACAGAGCGCGCGGCCTGGGCCAACTGGCAAAGACTGGACAGAGCTTCTCCAGAGAAGTCGAGATCCAAGTCCAGAAGAGTGGGTTGCGTCTATGCAAAAGGCTAGCGAGCGAGTCGCATAGACTGAATTGCTTCACTTTCACGTTCCAACAGCTGCGTAGACTTCATCCTAAACCTAAACAAAGTACACGACATTCCTCTGGCTATGGCCTACTCTGCCGGAGTGGCACAGTTTCGCGCCTTGAGAGCTTCGCACGAAATCATGCTTCACTCTGCACAGCAAGAGCTAGCAGCGAATGGCATGACCTGGCCGACCGAGTTCTCACCTATAGACCGTCGACAGCGCGCCGAAGAGCGCAACATCATGGAGTCTCTGGGCGTAAGAGCACAAGCTGGCACAGGAGGAGCCACTACTGTTGCGACAGGTCCAGCGCGGCCAAGCTTGTTGAACCCTATCCCGACCAAGCCGAAGAAGTGGACTGGAGGATTGCAGTATCTGACCGGGAAAGAGAGTGAGCCATACAAGGGCGCAAAGCAGCTGCCCGACCAGGTTACGGGACGAGGGCCTTCTTCTGGCTCGTCTGGCTTTACAGGTGTCCAGCGCAGGAGGGCCACCCGGGAGGATCCACTGCCGGACATTGTTTCAAGCCTGCTTCGGTCGTCGCGCACCTAGACGTTGCTTGTCGCAGCATGTATGAATAGGCGGAGTTTGCCACCTGGCTTTGCTGGGTTCATCCAAGGTCAGACCGTGGGATGGGACGATGCTGGGCCAGTTTCTAGCAGCAAGGACTGTCAATGTAACTCGATGTGACACCAGTGATCTATCTACCTCGCGCCGGTCGACTTGTTATGCTTGCGCGTGATTCTCCACTGAGCAGCCCTCACGCGTGGCTCTGCTCTGTTCCACAACAGGCGAGATGCCATGACAGGCACGTAGCACGAGCATGGGCGCGCCATTCGAGCACACGCGCAGTCGATGAGCAGCTCGCCAGCGTGCGGAGCGGCGGAATGGCAGACTCGCCGGCCAAGCAGCATGGAGGAGGGCCATCAGCAGCAGCGACGAGGGTGTCGTGTGTCCTCGCCGTCGACGGCGGAGAGCGCCTCGCAAGGGACTGGCCGGCACTCGCAGCGGGCTACATCAGTGCGATACTGCGGTGAGCTGGCGACTGTGCTGCCCTTGCTGCGTGCTTTCTTCTGATGGAAAGCTGTCTCAATCCACGCGTTGCTCGGTCATGGCCGACAATCGAGCAGCCAGCTCGTCAATATCCACCCAGGCGCAGATGTGAGTCGCAAGTGTGCTAGACTGACACGTATCGACTATATCTGACTGATTACAATGCCCGCCCTTGCAGATCCAAGTCGCGCCAATGGTCATCTACTCGCTGCCACCCGTCTCAAAGCGGCCTCTGGTCGTGCGGCCTTTCCGACCGGTCGCGCAGGCAATTGCTGAGCTGCCTGGCCTGCTCGGAGGCAAGGGCAAGCAGCGCGAGTCTACTTCAGACCAGGACTACGCTCTTCTCGAAGGTCTGGTCGTCGCAGCTTCGGTGAGCTGGGCAAAGAAGCCGATCATGCGGCCTCCTTCTGACGGGTCGTGTCTGTCAACGTCGCCCAGCTCCTCGAGGCGCAAGCGGCTACGAATTCGTACATCGTCTTGGTATCGGCCCAGGACATACCCAACACTAATTTTTGGGACGAAGAGGTGCCTGGGAGCCTGCCTTTCGCCACCCTGTGGCCCGACATCGGACCTAGTGTTGGCTGGCCACAGGAAGAGTTCGAGACATCCCAAGCATGGCAAAAGCTTGTACAGGAGCTGACGAGGGTGAGTCTTTGACTACTCTGTTTCTGCTCACCAACAGCTGACCGTATCGAGAATATCAGACTCGAACCCACCTGTGCACAATATGCACACGCTTTCTGCCTCGACTCGAAGAACTGCAGCGCAAGGTATGTCAGCATTTACTCATCTGGAATGTGCCACATCTGAACTTGCTTTCAACGCACTCAGGCTGCCTCCGCCAAGAGTGTCTTTTCACAGGCACTCCCGAATCTGCAACATCCAGAACATGCTATACTGCTGAGTGGCTTTCACTCCGGTGGGTATCATCAAGTCAATGCTCGTACTGAGCAGATCAACTGACGCATTCCACCAGGCCCTCCGTCAAACAAACGATCTCACGCAGATTCTGTAGACACCCCGCGTGCGGATAACAAGGATCTGCAGCCACCAACAGCCAATGGAGCTCCGGGCAACAAGCGGGTCAAGCTCTCTCCACGGTCAGAGAATGCTTCAGTGGGAAGCGACCAATTAAAGGTAATCAAGCCGGAAACGCCAAATACTGCCTCGCCTGCAAATGAAGCTGGCCAGGGGGCATATGCGCGTCAGCCACACATGCCGGTCCCTGCAAGTTCCACATCGACGTTTAGCGACGCCACGCAGCAAGCATCACCTACCAAGATATTGATGGCGCTTGCAAACCCGCAAAGTGGATCCCAGCCTTTGGATCCTTCTGCGGTCTTTCAGCCACAGGCGCAGCAGATTCAAGAGCTCGCCCAACAGGCTTTTTCGGTGCAGGACATTCAGCAGAAGCGCGAAGAAGTCAAGACGCAGATGAAGGCATTTATGACGTCTTTATCGGCGATGGCTAAATCGAGGCAGCTCAGCATTGATCAGGCTCGACATACGGCTGAGCAAGTGCGGGCTGAAGCGGTCAAAAAGTGAGTTACAAAGACCTCAATCGACCAAGACTTTGCTAATCGATGTGCGCAGACTCCAACTCCTGGACATGCTAGAGCATCAATCGGCGAACAAGTCGCCAGGCCTGGGTAGCATGTACGGAGCCCAGCCTTCTCTCGAAGGCGGTTTCCAACGCTCGCCATCTCTCAGTATCCCGGCTCTGCAGAACCAGACACCTCAAGGCAGCAGTGTTGGCTCGACACATATCTCACCACCTCAACAAGCTTCGCAAAATGCGCAATATCAGCAATACAACGCACAGCAGCAGACCCAGCAGCCCGTGCACCCGGGGCATAATCGGACGACATCCTTTTCCTCTAGCAATACACCGCTCTCAAGCTCTCAGCAGACTCCAGCTCAGATGTTGGCTCAACTCCAGGCTGCCACTTCGAATACACCTCAACAAGCGTCGCAACCGTTGCCTACCCCGCAGATCAAGCATACCCCCGATAAAGGTCCTGGCTCGCCCGCTAAGATCCCCTCGGTCTGGACGGGTGCCTTGCAGTGGTCACTGGTGGATCCGCAGACGAAACAGAAGCGGAACCTGGCCTTCTTTGTTGATGCTGTTCCTATGCGCTCTAACGCGGCTGTCGAATTGTACGTTCCTTTCCTTCGCCAAATACGATCGTAACCCTGAAACTGACTATTCGACCCGCAGGATGAACCTTGACTGGCCTGAGAAGCTCGAAATCGCCCATATCTCGGCGATGCCCATGTCCGAACTTCAGAAATACGCAACGGACAATCGTGTCCAAGTCTTGCAATTTCAAAGGGCAAGCGCGGGCTTTGTTGAGAGTCAGGGTATGTCGACGGGCCAGAATGACAGCTTGTACAAGCTCTTGGCCAAAAGTTTGGAAGACAAGAGCTCCGTCGCTACGATCAAGCTCTCGTCACCAAACCGAGATAGAGGGATCGTGGTGGTCGCTTTGCCAGGTCAGCTGCTTGTTCTTCATTCGCTAATGCAACGGTGCTCATCGCTCCTTTCGAATGCTTTCCTGCAGGCCAATCCAAGCTTGTTGGCTTGCTATTCTTGCACACGACGCTTCCTCCGCGGACGCCAGCACTGCCGCAACAGAGTGATCAGATGCAACAGCAACAACAGCAGGCCACCCGTCATCAGCGAGTGTCCAGCATCACATCCGACAATGGCAACAACCCGAATCAAGGGTTGTCGCAATACCAGCGTGCCCCGCAACTGCAGCCACAAGCGCAAATGCAACATCAGTTCCAATTATCGCCTTCCTTGTCCAACCAAAGTCTGCAACCAATGATGCAGCAATACACTCAGCTTCCAGCAAGCATGCAGTCCAACTTATCTCAGCACTCTACGCCGCCACAAAACGCCATGTCCGCCTTTAATCCTCAAATGGGGCCCAATCTCAATTCCCCAAATATGCGAAATGCAGCGCAAGTCCCCACGTCTGCGTTTGCAGGAATGGCGAACGCCGCACAAGCAAATCAGCCTCAAGTCCCGCCTGGGACTTTCAACTTCAACTTTCAAATGCCAACCTCTACAAACAACGGCAATGGGTCGCAACCACCTGCGACGGGTGGAACAATGTCCGATGCGCAGTTTCAGGAAATGCTCGCTTCCTTACAGAAGGGTTAATTCTCGGTCGAGTGTCAATATCAATTTAGTTTTGCGGGATTGTTGGTTATATCAGTAAGCTGTCTAGGGTCTTTATGAGGTGTGGAGAAGGCGATGCATTTACCGAGCCGTTCTAATGATGCCGGTCTAAAGTGGATGGTATGATACATTTGTTGGTTCAATTTGATTGATCGCCAGAATGGCTACGGCCCTTTCACTGACTTCTATCGCCCAAGAATTCACTTATTCCTGCGGCTCTTGGTCGCTGCTCGGCATTTCCGAACTCTGGCGAAACTTCACATGCTTTACTGACAGTCTGAGCTGTTCTTCTTCTTCTCTCTTACGTTTGCTGGATCCACTGGGTGCAACTCCGGAAAGCAATTTCTTGGCGTCCTTGCCAGTGAAATTGATAAACATTGGAGCCATCGAACGGCGGCCTCGTTGCCGACGAGTAGGCGATGCTGAGCCTGGGGAAACCGGTCCAGACGTGGCAGGCAGCGGTGCCGACTTTGGCGGCGTGGCAAGGTCAACACCTGCAGAGTGTGCCGCAGGCGAGACCAGGACGGTCGGTGGCTTGTTCAGATCCAAGGGGTTGGGGCCAACTGTGGCACGGCGAGCGGCGAGACTACTTTGAGCTACTCGCACTGGGCCGCGCCCTAGGTACACGGGCGAGGTCATATGCATCGACTTGCGCACCCTTGGCGGGCTGTGGGGCGTAATGTCTACAGCGCCTACGTTGAATGTAGATGCGAAGATCGGGCTGTCTACTGAAGAGCCGCGCCTGCGATGCATCGCAACCGGTCTCACTGCAACACTGAGAGCTTCTGCTACAGGCTCGACAGGCGGCGCTGACACAGCTCGTTCCGCCAGCGGTTGGGATGTAGGCAATGCCTGCAGAGGCGTGAATCCGTGGAAGCTGGCGAAATTCCAGTGCGGCTGCTGGCCACTTGGTGAAAGTGATGCGTACATGTACGAAGGCGACTGCATGGTGCTTTGCTGAACAGCTTTTGGCGTACTGTCACCTGCTACTGCCGGAGCATTGGCAGCAACGGCCACAGGCGCTGTAGAGCTTGGCCCAGTGAAGCTGAAAGACGGCTGCCAACCTGTTTGAGCTGGTCGGAAGCTTGCATCGGCGTAGATTGTGCTCGAAGATAGTGGATCAGGACCAAGGAGATGCAAGTCCTCAGGTTGCAGCAGTACACCTGCGAAGTTGTAGTTGTCTGAGGTGGCGGACTCGGGTTCAGCAGATCCTTGCCACGCTATAGCAGAAGAAGAGTGCTTAAGTACAGCACAAATAGCACGTCATCGTCACTTGAAGCTTACCTTGCTGTGACGGTTGTGCTGTGTACCCACTTTGACTGCGGTAGAGGTCCATTGCGCCACTTTCGGCCGCGTATGCTTGATTCGGACTGCTTTGAGTGTAAGCGATTCTAGAAGGTGCTCCAAAGCAAGTCTGACTTGTTTGTATGGGCGCCAATGCTTGCGTAGGTGAGAGGGGCCCTTGTTGCGTTTGCCAAACCTGAGGTTGGCTCGGAAGAAGTGGATTGCTAGTGTAGGAATAATACTGTTGATGCTGCTGCGGCTGCGGCTGAGAGACATACGACGATTGCTGCAATTCCGGTACGCTCGACAGGTGTGATGAGCTACTAAAGCGCTGGAAAGTTGCTACAGAGGCTCTGCGAGGCGTCGTGTTTTCTGTTTGTGGCGGATTGCCAGACGGAGACCAAGAGTTTACTTGCGGCGAGGATTGCATGGGAGAAGATATCGACATGCGCTGCATGCGGTACAGCGCTGGTCTCGAACCATCTGCACTAAGCTGGCCATCTGAAGATAGGTACTGATCTTGAAGCGAGCCAAACCAGCTATCCCCTAGCATGCCGTCTTTGCCGTACGAGGGTGAATGCAAGCTCATGGGCGTGGTTGGCGTGATACCTGTTGCGGAGGACGACATGCTCGCGCGCATGCTGAGGGGCGACATGGGGCCGCTCATGCTGCTGCTTGATATAGACGAGGAAGTGCTCGTTCGGATGGGGTGGAGCATGCTGGAGTTTGATGTTTCTGGGTAGTAGACTTGTGGCATGTAAGGTGGTGCGACATAGCTGTAGCTTGTCGATGTCGTCTGAGCCTGGGGTATAGAGAGCTTTTGTTGTTGTTGCTGCTGCTGGTCTGAGCTGATGTGGGCAGCGGGTTGTAAACCCTCTGACCCGCTAGTACTGGCCTGCGGAGGAGTCTGCCCATGGTAGTAGGCTGACCAGTTGCCTTGCATGTTTAGGTAGGTATAGTTGCAAGGGAGGGAACGAGGATGAAAGCTGCCATAGTGAAGGACACATTCGTCAGTTTAAGGTTCGGATGAAAAGTGCCAGTGAAAGTGGGCAGGAGATGTGTTTTCGATGATGCAGATCCCTTGCCGATTTGACAGCAGAGCTTGCATGCCGAAGACAGGGGGACCGGCAGGTGCTTGGACCTGACAGCCTCTTGGCGGAAGCGTAGTGGAGACTAACCTTGCGAAAAGTAGGCGCGCCGGTGTACTCGCGCTGGAGCACGCGACTGGATGCACCCAGCTATTGGCCTAATATATGCTTTGCTGTAGACAGCCGGCGCACTGATAAGTATACCTCGACAGGTGGTGCTTGATGCGGTGTTGCCTGTTGCGTGTGCGTGTAGTTGTATGCTATTGCGCAGCTGTCTTGTACCCCAATTGCGACGGATGCAGCAGGAGGAAGCAGTAGGTGCAGAAGCAACACTCAAGAGCAGGACTTCCGCAATCAGCCTCAACTGCGTGGAAGCCAGAAAAAGGGTCGCGAGTGTAGCTGGTCAGCCATTCGATGGGGGAAGGTCAATTGTGTGCGTGTGTGCGCGCCTGACAATGCAAGCTTCAGCTCGCCCAATCGGTCGATACAGTTTATCAGCGCGTTCTGCCTCTTTGTAAAAGGCCAGCCAGCCAGCGCCCGCCAGGCAAGGCCAGCCAGCCCAGCCAGCCAGCGCCCGCCAGGCAAGGCCAGCCAGCCCAGCCAGCCCCCCAAAGGTGCACTAGTAGGCTTTACAAGGCCAGCAGGTAACCTTTTGAGCTGCTTTTTCTGCGCCTGCTTGAAAGAGAAGGTGCCCGCCCTCGAGCGCTTAATCCGTCCGACCTGCTGCATAAGGAAAGCGAGGCCAGCGGCGGCCTTTTCGCCTCGGTCGCAAGGCGCGAGAAGCGCGAGTGGAGTGAGCACATCGGTAGAGGACCATGTTGACCGTGCTGATGCGCTGCTTGCTGGTTCCTGCGACTGCCTGCGACTGCTCGACATCCAGCAAACAGCGTGCTCTTGAGCTCCAGCAGCCAGCCATGGACGTGATCGCGCAGATGGCGAGAAGGACAATTGACTGAGCAGCAATGTGTTGGCTGAGCAGCGTGTATGGCTGGCATACATTTGACAGACAGCTATCCAAACCGATCCATCCAATACAAGTCGCGCGGTGAGGCACGTCGACGGCTGAAAAGGGCAAAAGGCTACCATGTGTCTACTCTGTGCGATGAACTACTCTTCTAATCCTCATTACACCGCGCCTGCTTCTTGTTTGTTGACAATAGTTGTTAATGATTAGGTTCAGAGATACTACAAAATACCTGCAAGCCTGCATAAACAAACACCGGCTCAACCGACCTCCAGCCATGTACGCGCGAACTTTGATGGGACCTGCCAAATGAGGCAAGACTGCCTCGGCCCGCCGACCGGTATACTACAATCGTGATTTAAAAAGCAGCTACTGCACGAGCTGCTGCCTTGTTAGTGCTTAGGATTGAATATGCCAGTAGCTCAGAGTTTGAGTTGATCAACGCTCGTCATGTTAGCGCAACGCAGCGCAATGTCCGGTCCCTTTAGCTCCATCTTGACAGGAAACTTTACGCACGGTACTGTGCTGGATGGACGTGCTTTGGTGAGAGGACGAGACTGATGAAAAGTACATCAATTGATACAATTACCGCACGCATACGTCGTATACTCTCGTCAGTGATCAGCTCGTGGAGTTGATAATAGCTCATCTGCCCCAGTCAGTCAGTGAAGAGCTGCGCGTTTGAAGTCCCGAACGAGCCTGCATTGCAGGCGTCGATATCATTGTGAGGTCGTGCTAGATTCGCGTATCGGCGGGCGTAGTTCTACAGTCCACACTATCGGTCTGTCCGTCTCCACGTGTATGACTTCCGAGGCTAAATGGTTCGAAGTCGAGATAAATGTGTCCATGGAAGTGCGGGCGTTGTCTATAGCTGCAGGGTCGCACATCATGAAAATATGCAGTTCGGCGTGTTGAAAGTTATTATGGTGGAGAGGGTACATCAGAAATGAAGTCAGAAGTAGAAATACAGTCAGATCTTGACAGTTTTCGGTGGGCCGTTGCAGCGACCTTCCTCAATGAGCTGTGCATGAAACTCACGCATGTCCCACTCTAACCCTTGTGTCTGCACGAATGCAGAATCCACACCCAGAGGCAACAGGCCGCATGTCTTGCCCACCAACTTGCTCGGTGTATGCAGCTTGTGCTTGCCCTTTTTTTTTTTCCCACAAATGCAAAGAAAGCCACGTTCTCAACGTCAGGATCATCCCGTTGGGAATCAAGGGCATGGAGACCAGAAAAACTCACGACGTCCAGAACGCACGTCAGACTTTCCTCGCTGACTATCCAGGACCATTCGCGCTCTGTCCGCAACTTGTGTAGCTTGTGGAGTGTGTGCGCCGTCTGGTCCAGGCGTCCCGAGAGGCCGCCATAGATGACGAGCTGGTACTGCGTGGGAGAAAAAGAGGCACATATTCCATACAGGCAAAGTTAGATGCTCGAACTGTTTCTGAATTGGATTTACGAGAACCCACACGCTCGTTCGCTACTTTCTCCGCTTCCACGAGGCTCTTTATGCACTTGTCGAGGTCGGTTGCGTATTCGTCCTTGTCTTGCTCAAGGCGGACGCCCTGTCATCCATTCAATCGCAGCAGCGAGTATCACCAATTAGCATCAGCTAGAAATTTGAAAGTGAAGCGCTGACCCACCCTAGACTCGTAGAAAGTGCGAACGTCGGAACGGAGCGAGTCAAAGTCGCCTTTGATGAGGTCGGGCGTGAACCTGCGTGCGTGCGCGATGGTGCATGGGCTGCTCGTCCAACAGACAGACACAGAGCAGGTCCATACGTACTCTTCTGTATCACCAAACGCGTCAAAGACTCTATTTGCACCTCCGTCGGCGCAGTATTTGAGCGTGGCTGTGAGCAGGTCAGTCGATGAGCAAGACCAGACATGGTCTAGGCGTGAGGAGTCGCCGCCCACAGTTCCTCCATATCGTCTCGAAGACGTCTTTGCGTATGATGGGGGTGTTGATGATGACGAGGGCGGTCTTTACATGTACAGCCGAGGTGGAGGTGGTGCTGGTCGAGGTGGATGGCTCCAAGAAGCCTCTCGGGTCCCACTCCTTGACTGTGGGATCAGCGGAGAGCGCAACGCAAACACAAGACAGACAAGTGTCAGTAGTCATCCAAGCAGCGATCCTGTGCCCATCCGCCATGTCTCGGCATTGTCCGTTGTCCAGTCCAGCGTGGCGAGTTTCTTGCAGCCGCCCTCTCTCTTTGCAGCGACGCAGCTTGTCCGCCAACTCACCTCGAGCACCATCGTGGCCGTCGTCGGGCATCGCCAGTCAGCAGGACCGAGGAAGCGACTGCACTGCAACAACGAGGCCCGAAGACAGGACGCGTGTGTCAGCGATTCATGCGCTTCGTCGATCGAGACTCGAGGTAGCGATAAAAGAGACACAGTCATCGATAGACAGCAAGAAACACGGACGATTTCAATCAATCATCAACAGCAGGGTCTGCCTCCGCCCTACTGCTGCAACACGCACACATGGACACCCTCGACCACTTCCACCTCGAGCACTCGCTCGCCCAGCTCAAGCAGCTCCCGCTCTCGTCCACCTCGTCGGCCGCGCCCTCGCCCTCGCTCGATGCCAGCAGCTCGAGCCACGACGACGCCGCCTCGTCGACGTTCAGCGTGCTGAGCCTGCCTCCCACGCCGCCCTCTGAGCCGTCCACTCCACCTCCCTTGGCCTCCTCTTCCTCGTCCTCTGTTCCGTCCTCCTCTGCCGCCTCTCTGTGCGATTCCGCCATCGACCAGCGCATCAGTATCGCCGATCATCGACATGCGTGCACGTGTGACTGCAGCAGCAGCAGCAGCAGCAAGAGCAGCAGCAATAATGGCAAGAGCAAGAGCAGGTCACCTCGCAAGTCCTCTGCCGTCTCCCGCACCTCTGTCCAGCGATACGCAGCAGACGTCGTCCGAAGAGAGGCGCAAGCACTGCTGGATCTGGCTGCCCGCCTAGACTCCGATGCAATCGCCGACTGCGATGAAGAGGAGGAGCGAGACAGAGAGTCAGATTCTGACCCCCGGCCAGATAGCTACGATGCCGGTCATCGTGCTCCTCCCAGCTCGACAGATGCCAGCTTCGCACAGGCTGTGGAGCTATTGTCGAACATGCACCCACATGGACGCATCATCATGACGGGAGTAGGCAAATCGGGCCTGCTCGCTCGCAAAGCCGTGGCGACTTTCAACTCCTTCGGTGAGCCAGCCAGACACACAGCACCGACCTCTCTTCACCGCTTCACTGACACTCTCATCCGTTATGCATTGTCAGGCATTCCGAGCGCCTTCCTGCACCCCCTCGAAGCACTGCACGGCGATCTCGGCCTCCTCTCTCCCTACGGCTTAGACGTCGTAATCCTCGTATCCTACAGCGGGCGCACGACCGAGCTGCTCCATCTCTTGCGGCATCTCCGACACCGGCACGTTCGAGGTTGCATTTCCCTAAGTTCACCAGATTCAGCACTCGCAGATGCTTGCGATGTCAATATCGACGTCTCCCTAGCTGAAGATGAAGAAGCGGATCAAGGTGGTGTGCCCGCTCCTACTAGTAGCGTAGTCACTGCGCTTGCGGCACTCGATGCGCTGGCCCTCACACTGCTTAGACTCAAGACTGGATGGGACGCACATCCTGCAGAGAGGAAAAAAGCTTTTGGAATTCATCATCCTGGTGGCAGCTTGGGTCAGCAACTTTCAGCGCAGCTCGAGTGAAGTTGATCTCTCTTGCTTCCCGGCAAATAAGGATTGAGGCTTCTACTTGGTTTGCATCTTTTCCGAACATTACGAACATTATATTTGATTCGTCGCATTCACCGCTGGAATGCAAGAAATGCTCGACCATTCTGTCTAGATTCGTTTCTCTTCCACTGCATCTATAGATCTACACACTCCTCAATCGTATATACTCCTTTTGTCCAGCTGCTTGTCTCCTTATCACGCTGTTGATGTGTCCATACAACTCTTGTCCCCCAAAAGCATTGTGTCACAATAGAAGAGACTCCAAGTCATACACGTCACACTGTCAATAGCAGCAATATGAAAAGAAGATTCACAGCCAATTGTCATGCATCGAAATCTTCATCCGCTGCTTGCAAAACTGAAATCAAGTCTATCGAGTCCACGCTATGCTCGAGGGGTTGTGAGGAACGGACCGAGAACGCGCTCGAAAAGCCGCCCTCATGATTCGGGGTATTGCACGAGAATGTGATTAGGCTCGTCGCTGAGCACGGGTTCGGGGTCTGCATGCCCGTCGAGTTCTTTCGGAGCCCCTAGGATCGTCTTCGACATGCCTTTGTTGAGACAAAAAGAGCCCGACCAAACAGGAAAAATAAAAGTATTATCAACGCTTTGCCCGATCTCCATCCGCACATTTTTCATCGAAAGACAAGGAGGCTCACCTTCCATGATATGCGTCCCATCTTCAATCGCAAGCTCTTTATACCAAGCCTCTGTCTGTTCCATCCCTTCCAGTGCATGCGTGATGGCTGCTCTTTTCCGAGCGCGAAGTACAGTATCGCCTACTCGCTGACCGCGTTGTTCTTGATAATCTGTGCAGATACGTTGCAGCTCCTCGAACTTGGGAATTGATGATTGTGAGGAAGCGTATTTGTTGAAGAGCTCGCCGAGAACAAAGGCATCTTCCATTGCTAGGCATCTATTTCGGAGCCGGAGCCAAGAGCGCATCGTCAGTCGATATGCCGTCCTTTTATGAAGTTAAAAAGGTTGTCTCACCCGCCCTGTCCGAGATCCGGGGCAGTTGCATGCGCCGCATCTCCGATCAATACCGCTCTCCCACTCGGATCAATAAGCGTAGGCAGTATGTCCGTATCGCAGATCTCCACTCTTGCGATGCTCTTGACGTCGACCTCATCAATGAGCAGCTGTACCGCTTCATGCCACCCTTGGAAATGGTTCTTGAGCTCAGTCTTGATCCCAGCTGGGTCGGTGGCCGTTCCTTGTGGGGCGACTACATCGAGGAAGACGTAGAACCGGTCGTGCGACATTGGCATGAACGAGACGCGTTTGCCTTGACCGCTAAATCACCATACGGTAAGCTCATTAGCTACCTGAGCACGGCTGAGCTTTGCCGGCCAGTGAGCTCACACAAATTGCGTCCAAGTCGTTGTAGACAAAGTGCCCTACGGAACACAAAGAATCACTATCAGCTGATCAGCCAAATGGACTGAGAAACGTCCGCCAACTCACCTTGACTAGTGACTGCGGCACCGCTGCATTGAAATTGATATACCCAACATATTTCCTCTCTACTTTGCTGGCACAGATCTTGTTTCTCAATTTGCTGTGCGTCCCATCGGCGATTATCAAGAAATCGCCTTTGGCTGTAGATCCATCTGCAAAGCTGATGGTGATTCCGTCTTCCGAAGTGTTATAGTCGACCACTTGCTTCTCTAGCGTAATGTTTTCGTGCCCTGCGCCGTTGTAGAGCAGCTTTTGCAGGTCTGTACGCGCTATTGGGCACGCACGTGCTTTGACCTGCCAACACATATGTTAGGAGTGGCTAGGCAAGTAAGCTGCAGAGAGCTACGCCTGCAGTGTACATAGCGAAGGAAAGCCTTCTCACCTTCTTGTACAGCGTATCAAGCGGGAAGTCACACAAGACCTCTCCGCTGTCGTGCTTCAGATATGCCATTCTGTCCATCTGACCGGCATAAGGCATTGGGTCGAGACCGAAGGAGCGAAGTGCCTTGACGCCATTCGACCAGACTATATGCATCATTGCAAGTATTCAGCGGGAGAAGGGAGAAGGGATCAGGAGACATGCAGGCATTCGATCAGCTAGCTACTCGCCGCTGCTTCCAGATGCTGTAAGGCAGTGAAAGCCCACGCACCAGAGATGGCAGCGCCAATTGGACGCATCTCGCGCACCCTGTCGTAGCAATGCACTTCGTGGCCCTGCTGCTTGAGCGCGATAGCAGCAGAGAGGCCGCCAATGCCAGCACCTGCAATGAGGACCTTCATGCTCGTTGCGTGTGTTCTTCCGAGGGAGCGTGTAGCGTGCTGTGGGATGGCAGGTCCAGAGGCAGGGAAGACCGCAGCGTGTGGTACTACGTCAGTACGCTCAGAGACTACCTGCGCGCGTGTAGGCGTGGTCGCAACCTGTGCTGCTCTCCTCTTTCCTGATAAGCCCTTCCTCGATAAGAGCGGTCGCCACCACCAGGGCGGATGTCTTCTTCGACAAGGTCTCCATCGCGGACACCGACTCGACGCTGACAGCCACTCTTCAGAGCTATCATCCATCTGTGACCGCCATGCCATGCGAACAGAACATGCAGGCTGCTGCTCTCTACGCCCCCGGCACTGTCTCGATCACGCCGTCTGCAGCTCGCGCGTGGTGCTCAAACGCCCTTTGACCTGTCAGGGACCATTGCACTTCTACACGCGCCAGTCAGCGCAAGCCTCACTTATCGATGGCGTGTCGAAGACCACGTGCAAGCGCCCGCAGCTCCTTGCGCTAGCCAGTCATGGCCGCACCTGCAGGACAAGCAGCTGGCCCGGCGGAGCGCATCAACGAAGAGGAGCCGCTGCTGTATCCCTCCCCGGGCTCTGCAGATGCTGGACGACACCAACCCGGCGCTGATGATGCTCAAAAGCACAAGTATGAAAGGTTGGGCTTCTATCTGTACTCATGGGCTGTCGAGGTGGGGCCACAAAGAACAGTGACACCTGGGCAGCCTTGACCACGCTGAAGCGGATTCTCGTCTTGCTGATCAACCCAGGTCTACGCGGTCGTCGCACTCACCCTATTCCTCCGTGCGTTGGTCGTACAGGCCATGCCTTAGACTCCATTGCTGAAGCGCTTCCTGCGCCAAATCTGCAGCAATCACGCTCGAGCAATACGCACGTGAAGCAGGCCGACTCGCCTCTGATCATACCGCCGCTTGCTCGGACCCCATTGCCATCTGCCAAGTACATACCCTCGGTCTCTGGCTGAACACGGCCTCTTTCTCGCTGTACACCTACTCGGCATCCGTCGCCTTGCAGGCACTCACGGTAATTGCCATTTCACGAGCGGCAAATAGTCCTAGAGCCCGCAAGAAGCTGCTTTCGCTCTTCACTCTGGTCGGTAGTGTCTCTTGCGCGCTGTTCCTGCTGGTACCGTCTGGTAGCGCCATATGGACCCTGGCGGCGCTTTTCACCATCACCGGCAACGTTGCCTTTGGAGCTGCGATAGTTTGCTTGAACGCATATTTGCCAACGCTCGCAAAAGATTACCTGGGCGGAACGCACGGCATCGTGTCCCAGCGCAATGTTCAACCCGTGGCAGAAGATCATGGCACCTCTGAGAGTGTTGGCGCCGATTCTGAAGACTCGCACGCGCTGTCGCAAGCAACTTCTGCGATCTCTTCAATAGGCATAGCAGCGGGCTATGCAGCTGGCATGCTGCTGTTGCTGCTCATGCTCATTCCTGTATCGCTCATGAAGGGCAGTACTCTGTCCTTGCGTCTTGCAGTGGCCATCAGTGGGGTGTGGTGGTTCGCATTCAGCATTCGTAAGTCTTGGTTCAGGATGCCAGCTCTGATAGCCCTCCCGACTGATGCCCACATCCCAATCGACCAGCGGCACTGGCATATCTGCCCAGCTCAAAATCGTCTCTAGCATCGCCGACAAACTCTTTTTTGCAGCCATGGCGAGAACTTCTGTCCATCCTTGGTGCATACCGGCAAATCCCACAGACTTTTCTCTATCTCCTTGCGTGGTTCGTAATGAGCGACGCATTCGCAACAATCACCAGCACTGCTGTTCTCTTCGCCAAAACTACGCTCGGTATACCAGCACAACAGCTCGTATGGGTGGGCGTGCTCACGCCGCTCTGTGGAATCTTGGGAGCACTCGCTTGGCCAAAGTTGCAGGCTTCGGTGCTCAAGAGTTCAAATTTGGCTACGCTGAGAATCATTGTGGCTTTTGCGGTGCTTGTGAGTGGCATATGAACACAGCACTAACAACGACTGACTTAGGTCACAACAGATTCCGCTGTGGGGTATCGTAGCTCTGCGGACGCCTCTCGAACTTCTCCTGCTTGCGTGCTATTTCGGTGAGCCGCTTCCCGCTGTAGAGAAAGCAACACCAGCCAACAGATCCAATTTCACAATCCCACACTCCCAGGCGCACTATACGGTGCCCTTCAGTCCTACTCTCGCGCCGTCTTCAGCCACCTAATACCACCACGAGAAGAAGCGCGCTTCTTCGCGCTGTACAGCATCACGGACAAGTCTTCTTCCTTTATTGGTCCAGCAGTAGTCGCTCTCATAGCCGACAAGACAGGTTCTGTTCGAGCGGGCTTTGTCTTCCTGCTCGTTGCGCTGCTTCTGCCGCTGCCCGTCTTGCAGAGGGTGGACATGGAAAAGGGCAAGAGAGACGCTGAGCGCTTCGCAGGCGCCATCGAACAGCCACTAGAAGGGGAGCCGTAACTACGAAGAAAGGATGCACATCAGCACGCCGGCCTTCATCGGCCCATCTGAGGTGTACAGCAGTGTTACGCGTGTGGGTAGGCGGTGGCGTACAGCTCCGATAGAACGCGACCTGGACCTCAAAGTTGGGCGCGGCGCTGACCAATTTCTCGGGGCCGAAGTAGCAGCGTGGCAGCCTGCGTCACCGAAAGCTTCGACGTCTGTCACCGAAAAAGCAACAGTACCGGCCAGCATGGCACCAGCACAGCTCATGCCAGGCGTGTGATGCTAGTGCTTGTAGCCTCATCAGTACCGATAGCCCTTCCTGCCGGTGGTACCATACGTGCACGGCACGTGAAATCTCACGAATCGTCCTCTGGAACCCCGTCAAGATAGCATACCTTTCACAATGCGCACAAGCCCCGCATTCTCTGCTGTACGATAGATTCGTGACATCGTTTGTACAAACGATTGGGCAAGTGTCAGGCGACCTTTGGTCCTTCTGACCGACTTGATCACCAGAGCCCCTCAATCCCTGTTCAGCAGCAAGTAGTTGTGACTTTAACTTTTGCAACCATGACAGGTGATCCGCAACGATCCGGGAGTACAGTGCACCGTCCAGACCAGACTCTTCAAGGACTCGACCAATCACGCTCCAGTAGAAGTGCTCACCTGTTGTTCTGGCCTTTTCATGAATCGTCATGGTGGAGAGCGGTTGCTGTTGCAGCTGAATTCGATCAGCACTTGAGTCCGGCGGGTCTCCCTTCCGAGCTGGGCAAGGCGTGCCGCCCTGTTATCTTCAGGCATTCGTTTACGACGTGCACTGGCAGGGGGGACAACGATAGTCGGGCGTGCGTTCAAGGCCCGTGTTCAAGCATTTGATGTGGTGTGGGAGCTTGTATCGCTGAAGAGATGACCTGATGAGCTGTGTGCAGAAAAGTATAAGCTATTGTTCGTGCGTGCTTCAGTGACCGTGATTATTCATGGCCGTCTGTTACGGCCGACTACTGTTGCGGCTTGTCTCTAAGCAGGGCCCTGCTGCATGACGGTCTTTCGGTCACGACTCCGACTCTTCCGGTCGCGGCGAAACGAGTCGAGACAGAGATGATCTGCTTCTGACGTGCAGCTGACCGTCTTTGCATTAGCACCACGTCAAGCAGCTGGGCTTCATCAAGAAACCAAGGCGCTTCGCGACCCACTACTCCCCGCCCTCTGGCAATCTCGCTGTGCAGAGACAGCTCTGCCAGGAAAGAGGCGAGGACGAGCACCGCAACTGGTACAGAGAAGCGTACAGCCTTGGATGGGCAAAGAAGCGTCAAAGACAGCTATCTGTCTCGCGAGCCTACAAGTCCAGCAAGCAGGGTGCTTCCTCCTTCCTCAGCAAGTCAGCCTAGGGTTTCCCCCCGCGTTTCGGCTGTACTCGCTGGCAAGTCATCAGCGGCCAGCAGTGTCCAGCAGGGGTCCGGCGAGAGAGGGCAGCAGTGACCATGGAGTATAGGCACAAAGCATTCAAGAACACCAAGACGCATATTAAAGATTGTTAGACAAGGCCGCTGGCGGAAAGGGTGGACTTGACGTACGAACTGGGACTCCACTGCCCATAACACACGGCGGCGCAGCGAGGGCCAGTCCTGCCAGGAAGAACATTCTCAGAGCAGCGTCAGCGTATAGCAAGAAAGTCAAGTCAAGAGAATCGAATCGAGTTGGAAGGCAGCAGAGGCGCACGCAGCCAGACCGTGACAACGTCAGCTTTGGTCCGGACCAAAGCGCCCTTCGAATCCGTTGGGCATAGTCATCATCACTGAGGAGCAGCAAAGCACGACGAATCAGCAAGGCGTGTCCCGCTCGCTTGACCTATCAAACAGAGAGAACGACTGAAATTCGAAGCATCGGACGCGTCTGCACATTTGGTCGCCTACGCCTCTGTCCATCCACTCGCCCGTTGGCTCCGAGGGCTTAT
The DNA here is from genome assembly GCA_003351005.1 of Cystobasidiaceae sp. HBUAS51001. Classification (NCBI taxonomy): domain Eukaryota; kingdom Fungi; phylum Basidiomycota; class Cystobasidiomycetes; order Cystobasidiales; family Cystobasidiaceae; species Cystobasidiaceae sp. HBUAS51001. Next base: position 93,416 of record QOZY01000081.1, read on the forward strand.
CGAGGATCCTCAATCCGCCAGAAGGCATACACAGGATAGCCCGGCAGTCTCGGGCGGCGTAACGAGGGCTGAAGAAGACCATCAAGGGAAGTGTCAGCTTGGAGAGTGCACGCTCGCTGTTGCTGCTCAGTACTCGTACAGCTTTTCAGCGAGGGACGCCCGCCCAATCAATCTCATCGCCCGGCGTGAGAGGTCTCGAGCATCACCACTTAGCGCATCCAGCACACGCGCATTAGTGACCTGCTGCGCCAGTCCAGCGTCAGCACGCAAGCAGCGCCTCCCACGAGCACGAGGGAGAACAGCAGAGCCGTCAGCCAGCCAGCGTCAGCCAGTGAGACCTGTTTGGCGGGCGGACGAGGTCCAAAAAGGACCCCTGTACGACGTCTGGATATCGCGAACGTTGCGAGGCAAACTCTGAAGGGTGACACAGCTGTGAGGAGAGTGGTCGTGCCCGCGAGTCCGTGGTCGGGGGAGTCTAGGGCGTCAACTTGAAGGAACGAAGCAAGAGGTACACAGCAAGGACAGCCAACAAGCACCGCGAAAAGGCAGCAAGCACAGTAGGCAGGGCAATTGATTGCTATTGGCGGCCAAGACAAAGAGCGCGGTGACGTTGCACAACTCAGTGACACACAGGCAACACTGCGAGGCGCTGCTGTCGGGCTGAGCGGCGGCGGTGAAGGGAGGCACCCAGCAAGAGGAGCTCAAAAGCAGCAAGATTCGCACAGCTTGGCTCTCTCTTCACCAGTCTCGACGCGAGATACGCACCTCCAACGCTCTCCATCCTGGCGTCCCACCCTGCTCATCGCCCCGCCGCCGGCATCATCAGCGACAGCAGCGGCAGCTCTAGGACCGACAAGAGTCCAACGAACAACAAGAGGATCTGGCCTGTTGTACTCAGAGCAGACACCTCCATCCCGCCATTAGCGTCCTTCTGGCCACCCACGCCCGCCTCGCTCGAAGCTCTTTCTTCTGCTTCTCCTGCTTCTCCTGGCCTGCTTTCGCCTGGCTTTCCGAAAGATTACTGGCAGAGAAGCATTATGGCAGACAGTGCAGAGGTGCGAATCTTCAAGCACAAGGAATTTGACTCTAAAAGACGCGCCTGACGTGCACATTGTGTTGCCTCTTTATCTCTGCAGCCTACTCCTCAGCCGGCAGGGCAGCAGCCACCACTAGCAATCCCAGCACACTCAACCTTCTTATCTCTTTCAACTTCATCATCTGCAGCGTGAGATTGATTGTTCTACATCAACAAGACACATGCTGAGTGATGCCGCGCGACTTTCCAATGCAACAGGTCCTCTCCGCGTTCGCTTGCCGGTGGCGCAGCGCAGCCCGTCCCAGACGCATACGAGAACGTCGTCCCACAGTATGCCCACATAGACAGACATCGTATCGCACCTTCTGGCTCTGCAGCCGCAGATTCTTCGGCCCCTTCTTCCTCCTACTCCTCGGGCGGCGCAATGTCCAGCTTCTACGGCAACGGGGCTTCCTTTTCTCAAATGTCACAGCTCCACTCGTCTGCCTCCAGCGATACAGCGCAGCATAGCATAACAGGAGGAGAACAAAGTCTGCAACCGCCGCCATCCTTGTTCACGACCTCGGGCGATGACGGACTTGTCCCGGCTACTTCTTCACTGGATGTCTCGTCTGCCTCATCTCTAAATGCAAGCTATGAGAAGTCTACTGGCCCACTGGTGTCTGGTGGTAGCGGTGACGGTTACGGCCTTGCTCTCCACGAGTCTACGCCGTATCAACACTCGCAGGAAATGTTTGCACATTGGCCGAATGCCAGTGCTCAGCCGCCAACATCACACACATACTTGGCAGCACCCGTCCCTACACATCCTCACACGTCGCTCTTCGATCAAACCCACGAAGGATATGCTCAGCCGTATCATTTGCATCCGAATCCGCACGGCTTCTACCACCCTGCGGCGGCGGGACCATCCCACGCGCCGGAAGCGATGACCTCTGCTCCGCAGTCGCAACATCATCTTGCACGATACGATACACACCACGTCAACTCTCACGGCTACATCACCGCGCCAGCAGACTACTACGATCCTATGGGACACGCCTCGTCTCTACAGTCACAATACGCGCCACATTTCCACTCTTCAGTCTCGCCTGATCAGAGAATGGAGCAGCAGCAGCGGCACCTGCCCTATGATAACCCGCATAATATGCCAGCGGCCTCGTATCTAGCATACGAGCAGCATGGGCCCATGCACGTAACTAGACAAACAACGGCTCAGTCGGAGTACCCAGTCTTCCGGCCCACGGCGCAGGCACCTACATCGTATGCAGGCGAACGCGGGCTACCCGTGTCTTACACTGCTGCAGACTACGCAACAATGCACCAAACAGATGGTTTCTCCAGGCATGCCTTCGCACAGCTCGAATCGCATCCTCTACCCGTGCGGCCTAATTATCTCCAGCACCCTAGCTTCGGAGCTTCAGAGACAGGAACGAACTCACAGAATCCAGCTTTTGCCATCGCTAGCACTAGTGCAGGTCCTCCGCATGCTTTCTTTCCTTCCAACCCGGAGCAGATGCAAGCTTCGCATAATGGCTCCTCTGGAAGAGGGCCGCTCGGACCTGAACAGCATGGTATTAATGTCATGGTCGGCGGTCAGTACTTTTCAAATCTCCATCAAGATACTGGCCCGTTGACGAGCCCGCATTCACGAGGTCAATCTAAAAGCGTGTCGAGCTATGATGTTCAGCAGCAAAGCTATCTGGGAGCGCCGCAGCCATCACCGACATGGACCCAAGGCAGCCTCATCTCTCCGGCTGCTTCCAACTTTCCGCAGTCAGGGACACCGCAAGCTGGTCAAGGCATCCTGTCGACTCATGACTATTTCGGGCATTTACCCCAGATCTCGCCGAGAGACCTGACATCAGAGTGGCAGCCGTCTCTCCTGCCCTACCAGTCACAAATACAGCATTATCCTCAAGATAACGATCTGGCAGGGTATAATGGCCAGGCGATTTCATACGCAAGTGGAGCCACCGTCCAACCGACTCAGCCGCCCAGTCAGCAAGCCCAACCGCTAGCCTCTACAGCAGGCGCAGATCCTCCAGCGGCAGTCCGTCCCAAGAGAAGTCGTGCCAATTCCAAGAAAAATCCCAAGGGTGAAGAGAAGGTTCCGACCGCTACCAGCGGCAGCACCGACGATTCTACCACTTCGAAAGTCTCCTTGAAAGTGCCGCCTTTGGCAAGAAAAGAAACACGAGTACACGATGGCGTCTGTATGGCGTGCGGCAAGATCTTTGCTACCATAAACCTTCGTGGGCACCCAGAAGACTTCCAAACTCCATTTACACTTCAATACCACTGTCTTGATTGCGCACCGGCAAGTCTCGGTGTCTCGAGAGCAGCACTGCAAGCGACCGTCGGTAGCTCACTAACAAGCACGGCTAACTCCAAGGAGACATTCAAGGGCTCACCGACCGCGAGTGATACTTCAGATACAAGCGATCCCGACCCTAAGTCGCTTAAGGTCGTCACCAAAGGACCCAAGAAAAGGATGCGTCCAACCGATGTCTCCTCAGCTACGGTGTGCGACGTGTGCTCAAGGTGGCTGGCGCACGGCGCTCCTATCACGGAGGAATCTGGCGCGGAGCTCGGCTTCAATGTTGAGATTGTCTGCACTCTTTGCTCGGATAAGTACAGGCGCTGCTCAGACTGCGGTGGCGGTGGTGGAGCGCGGCTTGGGTGAGTGCCCGTAAATATGAACGAATGAAAGGCGGAAGTAGCAAGCTGATGTGATTGCATACTTTATCCAGCGTTGGCAAGTGGCGCTGTAAGGAATTGTTCTCACCAGGGCGCAAGACCTGCGATCTCAGCCATGCCCGACAGTCGAGTATAACAAGCATGGAGTACTGTACTACTCGGATACGCGATATCCCCACAAATGAGCGTAGGTGGTGTAGAGTCTTAAACTGTCATGAACGTGCTCAAAACCGGCCTTGCAGGCGAGGAGTTAATCGCAAAATGCAAAGGCGTTTTCGAAGCCGCGCTGTACAGTAGTCTGGCGGTACCGGAGGTCCTGGAGCGCGGCACAGCCATGGCAACGACGTACGAAGATGTGACACGTAGGGGTATGTGTTGCGGAAACCGCCTCTCTCACAGACATCGCTAACATTTTGTGATTTTAGTGACTGAAGGCTGGGATGATGCTGTCCGAAACCTCATGGATGATATTGAGAGTATTGACCACGTGCGCCGGTACGTATCCCGGATCCCGCGACCTGCATTGGGAGCACTGGTTGACCGTTGCGTCCGTCTCACAAAGGTATGTGGGGCTGAGGTGGTCTGCGCCTCGGCCACGGAAAATCGCTGGCATCAAGAAAGCAGGAAAGCAGGCGGAAGGGCCCTCTAGCCCAAATACTAAGTCAGAGCCTCATTCTGGCGCAAAAGCAGTCCTCCGAAGCAATATGAACCTGTCAGGCTATGTGTCCGGCGAGTGGGATATATACGGCGGCACCTTCTAGTAAGAATGTCATTCCCATGTCCGTTGAGTATTGATAGCTGATGTCGAGATTTTGTCCTTCACTACTCCAAGCATCACTGTATCTGTCCCCTATTCCACAGGTGAACAATATGAAGGTTCAGCACACCTCATCGGATTGCTTCAGAAGCGAATCATGCAGGAACGCCAAGAAATAATCGACAAGTTCACAGCGGAAGGCAAGTATGCTGAGGCGGCGGCCATCCCTCCTCTCCTTCACGCTTTCACAATGTTATTCTTCTCTCCTGAAGCCAAGTTAATGACGTATCTCGAGTCGAAGCGTCAGCTCATTCCTCTGGACCGCTACGTGCAAAAGTACCCCGACACAGATGTGACGGTCTTTCCACCACATCGGAAATCGTATATTCGGTCAAAAGAACAAAAACATTGGACCGTTCTGGTCCGCCGGCTGCATCCTTCGTCCACACCCACACCCGGCCCATTGGACAATCAGAAGCTCGGTCAGATTCCCACCAAACAACCCAAAGTGAGTGCTAGATCGACAAATACTTCACATGTCGTGTCGCTTACCACCGCGCCCTTGTGTCAAGCCCGCCGCTCGCAGCCCTGCAAAGGTTGCTGCCGCAGAAGGTGCTTAATCATAGTCGAGGTTCAGATTTTCAGGTCTGACAGTACAGACTGTCCACGTCCTCCCGCGATTTTGAGTGTAATCAATGTAGCTATAGCGTCTAGTTTAAAGAGATTAAGAGGGGCGAATGAGGCAGCGCACTGGTGCGTTTGTGTAGGGCCTTGAGGTAATTCGGCGTCCATTCGTTGGCTTGATGTAATCTTACAAGTCGGCAAACGTGTTACTTGCGCAATGCAGACTCGCAGACACTCTTTTCTTTGAGAGTCCTGCAGCTGAAAGAAGACGGTTGATGTTACTGTATAGCTACATTGTGTGTGTGCGTCCGACTGTATTTACAGGGGTGTTATGTATTCATTACGCGGCCTGTCTGCGTCTATAGGTGAGGTAGACATCGCCGCTCTTTCCATAACAATATTTCGAGCATGCAGCCAGCGTGATGTTCAACGGGACAGGTACGCCATTGCACAGAATTTCGACTTCATCCTCGGGCAGAAGTGTGGGGTCTTCGAGATTCTCGTTGGACATAGCGCCGTGCAAGTGTCCATACGAGCTGGCAGACGACAGTGAGAGTTTCGTGGTACTTCTGTTGAGCGTTCCAGCGGTATTTGCGCCTTGATTGCGTGTGTCCAAAGACGCCTGATATCGTTGCCGTTGCTTCCAAGATTCGAGTTCGAGCTTCTCGGCGACGTAATGGCAGGCTTTCCGCATCCGAAGCATACGAGTTGCGCTGAGCCGAGCATTTCTAAACAAACGAAGACACTGGTCAGCGATTGCAAGCTGCACTTCATAGCTGCTGCACTCACCCGCTAGGCAGAGCATCGAAGCCTGCTTCCTCTGGACCACCATGCGGCTCTAGTATGAAAGCAATCTTGATGGGGTCTTTGTGCGCGACAATGCTGTGACACAGAAACTCCAGCACCCAGGGCGGCATGTGCATTTCCAGATTTGGGAAGTCATTCGGAGTGATCGCGGTGGTGCTGCGGTACACAGTTGCCCACGCCCCCGCGTCGTGTGTTTCTTCCTCTATCATCAATGGCAGGTCCGTTCCAAAGCGAATTGGCGGCGTGTCATGCCGCTGTGGCGTTTGCAGCTTGTGAGCGAACACAGCCTGCAGCAACGAAATCTGAGCTTTCTGTACGGGAGTCATGTGTGCAAGTCTATCGTCCTCAGCTGTTCCCGTCTGCTGAGGTGTCAATGACGTGACTGGTGTTTCGTCGCCTTCACGGCCGATGACTGTGTCAGCATTTCCAGCCTCCTTCTTCGGTGTGTCCTTTTTGCCAAAGCTCTTGAACCTTGACATTTTGCTCGTCTTGACAGCAGGCGAATTACTGGTAGGTGTTGCTGGCACTGGTGGAAGGCCGGCTTTCGGCGTGGGCATATTATTCGGCATGCCTTGATTTTCGGCCGTTGCGACTGCTGCCGTACGTGGTCGCGGCGAGAAGTAGTCGCCATCGCCTCGCTGAACGGTACTCATTGGTGTAGCAGGCACAGTGCTTGCCCCGTGTGGCGATTGCGGGATACAGGGCAATTGCTGAGGAGGATTCAATGACGAAGGTAGTAGGCGAGGAGAAGCCAGATGAGATGCGAGATCTGACTCGTGAGGCAGCACGGCGGGCGTCATTGCCGGAGTTGCCAAAGCTGTCGAGAAAGACCGATGATTCCACGACTGTGCTTGCTCAGACTGATTCGAGTCAGGTATGGATATGTGCGAGGGTGCTCTGGCAATATCGGCAAATGAAGGCTTGCTCGTCGACATTGCCAGCTCCTCGACGGACGAGTTACTATGTATGGATGCGGCTCCTGATGTTGATACGCTGTCTGAACGGTCTCGCCGACCCTGTGCCTTGACTTCTTCGCGCACGAAAACGTCGAAAAGGTTGCGCAGGATCCATTTGCCCAAGTTCAAGCGTTGATCGACTCGATACTCTGGTTTTGGCGGGATGCCGGCTTCGTCTAGGTAGACTTCGGCGTCAAAAGCCCTACTTTGTTCGATGTGCACGGTCAACAGGCCGGTCCTGCATTCAACAGTACACCAGGACTGGACAATTGCCTCTCCTTCGATCTGACTGCGCACGAATTCCAGCACGTCGTAGGGTTGCGATTGCAAAGCGCTTGCTGCGGTGTTGTCGGTACCGACACTTGCTTCTGTCATGACCGATGGAGGCCTCCTCCGGAGATCCTGCTTTGCAAAGCGTCCAATACACTCGCCCAGAAGAACGTCCCAAACAGCTACGTCTCCTTGCGTATCCAGCGAGAGGACAGTCCTCCTGTCATTCAAAAATTCTGCTCGTACCAAACCAGATCTGCCTCTGACGACATCGTCCGGTAATAGCCTTAGCGGTACACCGTCCAGAGCTGAAGAGCGATCCTCGAACTCTGATTGAGCAAGCAGGTAGGCCTCGCTCTTGCCCTTTTGCTGAGCAGGTGGAGCACCGTATTGGTCCCCTTCTTCGCCTTCAATGATAGATGACGGTCGGTGGTAAGCACTGCTAGCGCCACCTATGAGAGCATTCGCGGGTGAAGGCGAACGCGCACTGTAGCCGAGCGGCAAGCGTATGCCAGATAAGCCAGAAGACGGCGGCGTTGGGAAATTGCCAGGCGCAAAGGGTGAGCTGACCACATTGGCAGGGCCTCTGCTTGTTGTGCGTTGCAGAGATAGTACCGATGCCGAGTACGCGGCAGCCGAGCCAAACCCATATGTCGAAGACCGACCAAATGCGCCAGTCGACTCGAACAGAGGCACAAGACTTTCCAGAGGAATGCCGTTGAGGCTTGGTAAGCCTTCGTCGGCGATGAAGGGGGTGGTGGGCGTAGTAAGAGCGGTGGCATATCGCTCGTCATGTGTGCTTTTTGGCGATGACAATATTGGCGAAAGATGCGCGGCAGGAGGTGACGAAGGAGCAAAGGAAGAATTTGCGGGTTGTCGAGTGGCAGTTGAGAATCGAAGAGAAGACGGTCTCTGTTGCTGGGGAGATTGCAACATATTGCTGAGCGGAGAGGCCTGGCCGGGCGAAGATCGCTGAAACGGCGAATTTGCAAATGTGACCGATTGCTGAGAACCTCCCACTCCGCGATCTTTCGTCATGCTACTATTCGATCTTGCCCTGCCTAGCTTTGACATTCCTGGATTCGGGTCGTCTGGAGGAGCGCCTTTGATGGCTATTGGCACTGCCGACGACACGCTGTTCCTTGTCGCATCGACTTCGTAGTGCTCGGGTATGCTGGTAGGGTAAACATTGCTCCCAGCAGCGCCACCCGTTGCATGCCTGCTGAGCGACGGTGCATGTGGAGGCGAGCGTCTCTGACTCTTCCGTGGGATATCGCGCCATCTGCAGATATTGGAGGAAGCCGAAGCAGTCCACACGTATGTGTCGTCGAGCGCCGCGATGCGATGTATGCCATCATTGGGCGTCGAGTACGTTCCGCTCTGAGAAGCATCTCGGTTCTTGAGCAAGATAACGCACTCGCCTTCGCTTGCAATATCGCCTGCATTTTCAAAGTCAACTTTGCAGACTACTCCAGCGCGGTCGCCGGAATAGAAGACCTCGAGGTCCGGATGCGTTGAGAAGAGGGACCAGACAGAGTCTGAATGGTGCGTAAACGTGTGCAAGCACCGGCGCATCCCTACTGACCAAATGCGCACCGTCGCATCGGTGGAAGCAGACAACACATGTCGTCCATCTTCGGATACGAGGAGAGCGCGCACATTGTCCGCGTGTCCAACCAAGCCAGCGACCGGATTGCTCGAAGGCGAAGTTCGTGGATCAAAGATTCTGACTACCTTTTGCGGGGATCCAGCTACAATAGTCGAGCCTGAAGGGTTGGTACCAAGTGCGTATACGGATCCAGTCATTTCATAATCCAAGATAGGCTCCTGTCTGCTCTCCATTATATCCCAAATCTTGATCTTGCGATCAAAACCGCCGCTTGCGATCCAGCCAGAAGACCGTGCGTGCGCGAGACACTTCACATAATCACTGTGTGAGCCCAGTGCGGCGGGTAGCATAGATCTGTGCGGGTCATGTGGGTTCCATGCCCGGATCATGCGATCGGAAGACGCAGAGACGACGGTTTGATTCAGGTTGCAAAGCACGATATCGTTCACCCAGTTTGTATGCCCGCGGTGCGCCTGTCGGAATGCTGTAGGCTGCGGGCGATAGTCCTAGCGATGATACCTCATGTCAGCATTCCTACGGGACGAATATACTGCTTCTCAGCATGGGCGCTCACCTTGCCGCCGACAATGTCAGAATCGAGACACCACCGCTGTTCGTAAGGCATCGCATTCGGTTTTGTCTTTTGCGGATGCGACTGCGCCGAGCCATTGATGTTGAAGCGTTTATAAGAGGAGGAAGTCGAGCGACGATGCCGCTGCTGCCTCTGATTATTCAAGTTCAATTGCAATCCGCTCGTGGTTCCCGAAGCGGCGGTTCCACCAAAGCTATGCTGATAATTAGGATCGACGCGCAGTCGCGGACTCGCATTCGAAGCTGCTGGGTTGAAAGGTCGCTGGAAATTGCGGTCGTCATCGTTGCCGCGCTCGTCATCAGGCAAGAGGAGCTCTTCCGCCTCTTCGTTGGTATCGTCATAGTCTTCGTATGCAGGTCGAGACAATTTTGTCCGCCGTAGCTGGTTCGAGATGTCAGTGACATTTTCACCGCTTGTATCGTCGTCGCTGTCGCTGCTGTTGCGTCGGTCCTCCACGTCCATGGCCAATTCATCGTCATCATTATCGTCTTCCTCGTCGTCTAGACCATCCCCATCAAATCCATCGCCATAGCTATCTTCTGCCCAGCGAGGCATGTAGCGCTTTGCAGTGCCTCTCTTCTTGCCTTTGTAACCGCCTACGTAGCTTGCAGATGCAGCATCGCGCTGCTTGAACGGAAGCCCGAGCTCCCAAGCAGCAACGAGGCCGTCTCGTCCGCCTGAGTATAAAATTCCGCCAGGTCCTACTTTCTTGCGTGATGAAGAGTAAGAAGTGTCGCTGTCGATGACGGTGCTAGTGTCGAGAGCAAGGGCGGTGATGCCGAGCGTGTGCTCTGGGTGGCGCTGTACTGCGGGATTGTTCGAATGGTAGTGGAGAGAGGAAGCGGAAGAGGCGGTGAGGGAGGAGGAGAGTGCGCTGGAGGTAGCTTGGGGCGTGCGGCCGTATATATTGTGGCCAGCTTCCGTCCCAGACGGCCGGCGTGTCCGTCTGTGTTGGTCTGCAGAATGATCATTGCTGTAATGCGAAGACGAGGAAGAAGCTTCGACAGCAGCGGCAGCCGACGGCGAGCCATTAACACCATTTGCGTTTGCAGCAGCAGCCTGAACATCCGATGGAGCGAGGACGATGAGAGGATTGGGATTGCATCGTTTCTTTGCTCGCAGCTCTTGCGGCGTTCCCGAGGGCAGCACGAGCAGAGGCGGCGGCTGGCTCGCTGGCGGAGGCGGGATCAGATACGATACTCGCCGACGAGGGATCAGCGAGGCTGGATAGTTGGATGATGATGATGATGGTCCATTTGTGGAGCTAGCGAGCGCGCTGCTGCTGTTGTTGCTGTTGAAGGTGCCCGTCCCGTTGGAGGCGTTGTGGAGAGGCAGCGGCGGACCACCAGCACGCTGCTGCTGCGAGCCCGAAGCCTGGAGCTGGCCGAGCGCGAACATCTAGGAGGGCTTGGTGGATGGATCCAAGTTGGCCCTCTTGCGCCAGGCTTGCTGTGTTCGCTACACTGCGGTGAATCGAGCAACGCCAGCTCGGCCGTCCCGTCTGTAGGCGCCTGCCTAATGGCCTCTATCGCATAGAAGTCGAGCAGGGCGATGGGGGGGAGTCGAAGCAGCCCAAGAAGCGACGCTCGTGCACTTGCGAGGTGCGGTGCGATGCGGTGCAGTGCACTGCTGCTATCGGTATTGTCTGAAGCCAGTCGGGGAGAAAGACAGCAGCAGCAGCAGCATGCGATTACCGTCATCCAGATTTGATTTATCTCGACCAGCCTCTATCACTCCATGAGCGAGCATGCACAGACATCACCCAGTCACCAGCCACGCAGACATGCACCAAAGCTGGGGGAATTGCCTGCTCCTGCTGCAATATCCACGCCCATGCATGTTGCTGGCCTTGCGGTAACCGATCACGCAGCTCGCTGGGAGCCACGACCGCTACTGGAACAGGCTGGACGGAGCGACTAGTGACGGCTGTGCGTACAGACATTCCAATCTCAGAACTGCACATGAACATGCTCGCTTAGCACTCTGACAAAAGCTGAGCTCCATCGAGCATGCCCGGTGGCGAAAAACACCGCACCGTCATAGGCACAATAGTAGTGAAATGCACCTTGTACACTGCCCAACCGCAGAACGAAGGAACAAGCACACCCAGCAGTAGTAGTCGCTACAATGGCCGCACAGTCTCGCGCACTCATCGACCGCGCGTCCAGCGCACTCTCCAACCCCAGCCCTGCAGCTCGCAACGCGCTCTGGACGGCCCTCGTAGCCAGCATCGTCGGAGCAGCAGTCGTCCCATCGCTGCTGCCCTCGCGCGTCTCGTTCCTGGGCATACCACCGCTGCACGACATTCTTGCAAATGTCTTTGGAAGCGCAGATAGCAGGAAGAAACTACGCAGACATGGACTCGACAAGTGGATTGAGAGCGAGCGCGAATTTGCTTGGAAGCGACTGTTGAGGTGCGTCAATGTGGATGGTGACTCCCCCGCTGGAGGCTAGACTGTTGCCATGCTCTCTACATCTTCGACTGCTGATGTTCCACGCGCATCCCTTTTGTCCGCTCCCCCCACGCCCATGTCACTCCACGCCCATGCAGGAACATTTCGCCACCAGGAACCGACGCCGGCTGCGTCGTCGCTTCTCCTTCGCACAAAGATCCAGATTACTGGTATCAATGGACTCGTGATTCTGCAATGGTATTCAAGGTGGTCATTGAATATTGGAAGAGGGACTTGAATCCAGATGGAAAAGAAGCTACTTTCAACCTCATTATGGATTACGTCAATGAGAGCAGGAAGATGCAACGACAGGAGACGCCCTCTGGTGGATTCAAGACTGGTGGACTTGGAGAGGTCAAGTATCACGATGATGGAACGGCGTACAGCGGGAGGTGCGTCTCAATAAAGGGAGAATTTTGCCACGCCTCATGGTGCTCTAATTGAACTGGTATTTTCCCTCCAATTTTATATAGCTGGGGACGCCCGCAATTGTAAGAAACATGCCCTGCTTAGAGCAAGTTCAATTAGAGCTAAGCTAAACTTCACCTTTTATGTCGACAGCGACGGACCCGCACTCCGAGCATCAGCAGTCATCGCATTCAGCAACGAGCTGCTCGATGCTAATTCAAGCAAGTGGGAATCGTGGGTCAAGACGGACATCTACGACAGCAAGCCGTACGAGACGACCGAAGGCATGGTCAAAGCCGATCTAGACTTTGTCGCCAAGTAAGTTCTAGCACAGCACACCAATAGGATATCCCTGTGATATATCTGCTGTACTGGCGCTAACCCCTTTTGCGGCTACAGAGTCTGGTCGGAGAAATGCTTTGACCTTTGGGAAGAAGTCAACGGCGTGCATCACTTCAACATGCTCATCACGATACGAGCAATGTACGACGGTAGCAAGTTTGCAACTCGACTAGGGGACAAAGCATCTTCGCAACGCTATCTCAAGGTCGCAAAGGAGATTCAAGACTATCTAAGCGAGTTTTGGGACAAGTCACGCGGGTACATTGTCGCGGCGCTTGAGACGGAACCGAGCTGTCCGAAAACGAGCATGCTCGATACAGGCACAGTGCTTGGTTTCTTGCATTCTGGTGACCTCGATGCCTGCGTTTCCGGCAGCAGCAATGCAAAGGGTGAAAATGGAGAATTCCTCGGTTCGGACAATTCGCTCGTTACGCAGCTCAAGATTGCAGAATCTATGCGCGCAGTCTACCCTATTAACGAGCGCCACTATCCCCTGCGCAAAGGACACCTCGGCATCGCAGTGGGCAGATATCCTGAAGACGTCTACGATGGCGATGGAAAACGCAAGACTGGGACTGGGAACCCATGGTATTTGTGCACGCTAGCACATGCTGAATTCTACTATCGTCTAGTGCATTATTTCCGCACCAAAGATATCAAGATCAATACGACCAACAAGGACTTTTTCTTGCAATTGGGCTACTTTGATCCTCATTCACCTGAAGAGGTTGAATTGCTCGAAGCGGGTCAGACGTACGCCACCACGAGCAAGGAACATAAAGATATCTTGAATGCTTTCAGGGAAAAGGGAGATGCCTTCATGAAGGTCGTTCGTGACTTTGCGCGCTGGAACGGTGGCCTGTGGGAACAGTTCCACAAGCGCGACGGAGGAGAAATGGGAGCACCTCATTTGACGTGAGTACAGCCTGATTGCAATTGTTGCGAGGCAATGCCAACTGACACATCATGGCTGAATTGTCGAATGTCTTGCAGCTGGAGCTACGCGTCCTTCCTGTCCGCTGAACAAGCAAGAAACAGTACCCCAATGTTCGCCTGAAGTCAAAAGTGGCAGAGTCGTTACACAGCAGTTGATTATGCAATATAGATGCATCTTCTCCGTGTTTGAGTTTCTCCGTTGTCACGAGAGAGCAGTGCACTTTGGCCATTTCGCAAAATGAAGCGATTTCTTGGCCAAGCTCATTCTGCATGCCGGGTCTATCTATCATATCTCACAGACAATGGTTTCCGAAATTCATCCTGAGCCACGTTTGATTTACGAGTGCGGTATGCTCACAGGCCCATGCTCGGCCGTGTTTCGACTGGCCCATCGTCATCTTCGACGGTGAAGAGTATTCGAGCCGAATCATTGCCAGAGCTGCTCAATGCCGGCGAGAGAGCTACCTGGTCACTTGGCCCATTCTTCCAGCGCTGTCGACCTTGGCCGGCACCGGCGGGTGACAGAGGACTATCGCTGCCTCCCGTTCTATCGCGCTTGCGTCTTGCCGGAGGTGAGGTAGCGAGCTTCCCTAGGCGATAAGCCGAATCTGAGCGTGCCACGGACAGATGCTTGTTCTCTAGATGTCTTGGCATCCACCCTTGCCGCCGTCTCTGCCGGGCCCTCCACCTCAGCAAACCATACACCGCCAGTGACACTGCTACAATGATAGTAAGCAGCACGGCAGATCTTCTTGGGCCATAGAGCAGCTCGCGCTCTTTATCGATAGGCTGGCCTTCCTCGTCGGCCTTGTCGACGGCAACGTCCTCTGCGAGTTCTTTGGCAGCAGCTTGCTTGTCCAGCTCGCTCTTCACAGCATCGAGCGTGTCCCCATCCGGAGCGATCTTGCCCAATACACCGCCCGCATCGACGCCTATATTTGACGGCACTTTTGATCCTGCACCCGCCGCAGTCAAGGGATCGATGCCAATGAAGCGGAGCAGGATATCATGAGCTGCTAGTGGCTGGTCGATAGGTACCTGTTTTGAGGAGATGAGCTCTGTCAGTGTTATCTTCGAAATTAACATGGTATCAGACTAGACGTACCATATGCCCCGCTTCTTTGACGACCACCCATGTCAAGTTCCGGTCTTCTGTCCAAGTGCCTGCCAGTGTACCATTGACATACCAATCGCTAGCCGTAATATTCACGCCAAAGCCCGTTTGTCCACGCCATGTCATGTGCTTGATGCTCTGCTCAATACCGATCCAATTGCACATAAAGTCGGCATCTCCCGCGAATAGCAGGACAGACATTGACTTGAGCAGTTCTGGTAATAGCTCTACAGACGGTCGAGATTTGGGGCTCCACATTTGCGAGCCGACCGTGTCGTTGCATTGCTTCCAAGGCGCTCCTTTGGCTTGTGCGTGGAAAGAGTCAAGAACATCGGACTGCCGCAGATATGGAGTAGTATATTGCAGCCCGTTGGGGTATTCACCGCAAAAGCTAGAGGGCCGCACATCATAAGCGTTGATACAGTCTTTCTTCTGATCGATACTGAACACGGGAGATGAGGTCAGCCTGGAAGTGGTCAACAACTGGGCTAGCAAAAGTCGCTTACGTCGTCTTGGCCGCATCCATGACGGCTCCTATGAGAGCTTCGCACGAACCCACCAGGATATGATGGGCGCCAGCGGTAGAGTTGAGATCGCGATTACACTTGTCCATCGTGCTGAAAACATTCTTGACTTTGTTGCTCTTCTTGTTCTTGAGAAAACCACGCGACTCGGCATACTCAACGTAGCCTGGGTATTGCCATGTGGGGGAGAACCAGCCGTTGCCGATCAGCAGGCCCTTGAGGGTGTCTGGCATCGTCTTTGACTGCGTGATTGCGCTGGCCAGATAGGGTATCGTCGTGCCCGCATACGACTCTCCTGCCAGGTAAGTCTAGGAGGGGACAGCATCAGTCGCAAGTCGCGGCTGCATTTCGAAGGCAGCGTCTGGTCTACTAACATCGGCTGCCTTGTATTCGGGAAATACACTGTAGAAATTGGCAAGAAAGGTGACGACCTGCTCGGCGGCCTTTTCAAATGCAGTGCAGCAGTAGCGTCAGTGTATATTTGGATAGGCAGAAGCTGCAGTTAGCTTACTGGAGCCAGTTCGTGAACGGGTCGGCCGTTATTGATGTAGCTGAGTAGCAATCTTGTCAACATGGAGCCGCCGTCAACCTTTCATCCATGGCCTCACCTGTAGCCAGTCCCCGCAGGCTGGTCCACAAACAGCACATTGGCATATTCATTCCATTTGCCGGGGTTGTCTCGTAGCTGTGCGGAGCTGCCAGTACCATGAACGGTGACGGGGCCGATCTCGAGCAAAGCGCCATCGAAGGAAGAGCAGCCAGGGCCTGGAGGATGTCATAGAAGAGATTCAACGTCCAGGACTCGGCGTTTATCCTAGGCAGACTCTGTCGCGCACCTCCGTTGAACCAGATTACAAGCTTCTGCCGGTTCGCGACGTGCTTGGCCTTGACCAACAGCTGGGGCGGCACACTCTCATCAGCAAGGCGAGACCAAGACGCGCACATTGAGCTCACAAAGAAGAGATGTGCGTCTGACTGGGCGTCGTCGGGGATCGCTGGCAGCACGTCCTGCGAACTGGCGCTCAAGGCATACGATGCGGGCAGGTGGCCAGAGTACATGTGCGGCAGGACGAGGCCGGAGCTGGACGCGCCGGGCAGCGTTGGGACGTAGAGAGAGGCCGCGGAGACGGTGCCATCGCGTGCATGGTGCTGTCTGTGCTCTTGTCCGCGTTCGGCGCCTTCAGTCGAGAGAGCCTGCGCGCGGCGGATAGCTGCGACAAGGCCGCAGCCCTCCTCGCCAACGACAAGACGGTCTTGCATTCTGGCAAGGCCCCCTCGGCGCAGGTGTCTGAGCAGCCTCTGCCGTCGTTATTGTCGAGCCATGATGGGGCATCATCTACCGGTAGACATTTACAAGCGAAAGCCGGCAGCGCACACAACATGATCGCCCTCTGGGAAGGAGCAATGCTGACGGCAAAGGCTCAAGAACAAGCAGCCTGGCGAAACTCTAGCGTCCGTCATGGCCTAACATCTAATGGCAACTCGCTCTTCAACCACACTGCCCTGGGGTCGACACCTCCAGTTGCTAGACAAGCCCTGGCCATATTTCTGCAGAACGATGCTTTGCTTGCTTGCTTGCATCTTTGAAATAGACAGTTGCGCTCAATGATGTGGTTTTACATTACGCTAGGACTTGTATGGTCTAGCTTCGCTATATAACGAGGTGGTGCTGTGTTGCTTGCGAGGTTATCATGCATTGCGTTGGACGGAGTGGTATACCTGACTTGCTTGCTAGTTTTGTTCAGGAAAGGGAGCGGGTGCATACGTGCCGAGCGGATATGCATCGCCCGGCTGCTGCATCGCAGTCGGTGCTTGCGGCTACAAATTTGACTGCTGCATCAGAAACTGTGCTGCGTGTCCAAGGGGGTCACCTGGCGTTGTGCTATTGCTATATGCCTCGGGCTGACCGGCGCTTCGACTGCTGCCTGCAGACTGCATGTACGTATATGGCCTGGGAGCCGGCCATTCTTGGCCCTTTGCGACAGCCTCATCGACTGCTTGCGATGCAGTGTTAGGCAGTCCCTGCAGATCTTGCCAGAGGGGAGGTCCTGGCAAGTTGCCTGGGGTAATGGTCCAGGGTTCCGAACTTGCAGAAGAAAATAGACTTTGCGCGTACTGACTCTGATCTGGCACCAAAACCCCAGTAGACCAAGAGTGCGCACGCGAAGTGCCCATCGCGGTCTCGTAGTCGCGTGGGAGCGGAGCTTGGCCGTTTAAGATGCCAGCGTTTTCAGCGTTCTGCAACGGCTCCTTCGAGGCCGGGAATCGCTGCTGGCTTGCGTCCTTCTGCAATTCTCGAATGGTCTCTGATATCTTGTTCATGTAGTCCCGAGGGCCGGGGCGGAATTGCCCCATTTCTTGCAGGAATGGCAAAACCTCTAGCTCCAACCGTTCTCGTGCAGTGCGCCGCCGCATTTCGAGTTTTGCAGCAGCCCCGGGAGACTGGACGGCGCTTGCATTGGAACCTGGAGATTGAGAAGCGCTGGTCCCGGCAGCCATTTCGTACAAGAAGACTGTCGAGGCCGAGATGAGCATGTGTGTATTGCCATTACCGGCCGTCTCTAGGCCGCCTGGCCAGCATTGCTGCCATTGTCTGATCAATGACAGGATGCTCAGGGCCGAGGAGATGCATCGAAGCCGAGGCGAGTCTTCCACTCCCTCTGCGTCAAAGTAGCCCATGAACGGTCGATTTAGCAGAATCACGTGCGAGTGCGCCAAGAGACTTTTAATGCGAGCTCGCGTCAGTCCGTCTACGGAACATTCAATGGCAACCATCACTCACTGTAAATGTAGCAGCATAGCACTTGGCCCTTGTTCGGTCCGCTCGCCTTGACGGTTCTCATCGAGCACGGGAGCAGGTGGCAAGGCAGCCATTACTTTTCGCGTGCGTTTCATGACCTTGTCCAAGGCCTTTTTGCGCTCTTCCCTGGTGGCATAGGGGCTACCAGAGGCGACTCTGTAATAAATCATCCTCATCGACCGAACAAAGCTGTCTGCGAGCTGCCTTGCGAGAGGCCCTGCACCACGCCACAAACGAGTTCAGCTTGATCGTCGGCGGCCGGATCTTCCTAGACAGCAGACTCACACAGCACGCTATAATTCTCTGCAAGCGGCGGTGGGGCTTCCAGAGGTACAATCGTGCCGCTCCTCACAGAAACCCACCAGTCGAAGTCCTCCGATCGGCTCCACGGCGTGTTAAAGGTCTCAAATGGCGGACAGGTCACCACAATGTCGCGTATGACGCCTGTTCGTCCAAGCAGCGAGCAGAATCTGAATGGACGACATTGATGAAGTCAGCTGCCCCTGGCTGCACTAGTAGTCACGTTTGTCGCACGGCGATAGTCCAGCGGCCATTGTCAAGGCACGACTCACTCCTGCTCGACATACCAGACGCCGTAGAATGCGCGCGACCGCACATACAGGTCGTCTCGGGTGAGTCCACTTCCGTTCTCCTCAAGCTGCAAATAGGCTCGCGCGTCGAGGTGCAATCCAGAGTCGAGGGCCATCCGCGCGCAGATACCCATGTGCAGCCACGCCTTGAGCTCGTGGCCCGTGGCATAGCAGCGCGTCGCCATCAGCGCAAGTGCTTGCACCGTAGTGATAGGCAGGTACGGAGAGCCTCTCGACGAGTTTACCTGGTCCCGCAGCATCTGCTCGGATAGGCGTGCGAACTTGGCTCCGGCGCTGTATGGATCGTTCGGGTCTTCGCCGGCTCTGCAGGAGTAAGTGATCGTTAGCTGAACAGATCTAGCATTCAGACAGGTTTTCAACTCACTCTCGCAAATCGGACAACATGGCTGACCAGGCCAAAATAGCCTGTAAAGCATCACATATAGACAGACTGATCAGCCAGGGCGCTTTGGAAACCCCGCAGAAAGTTTGGGAGAGCTAGAGCAAAGGCGACGAACGTTCAAAAGCAAAGAGCTAAAGTACTGCCCTCCAGTCCGCATGTGCGCCAGAAACGCCGGCCTGCTCAAGACTGGATGTTGCGGCAAGTCCCACGTGAAATACCTCGTGAGAAGGTGCCGGACGGTCTCGACGGATGTTCCAGGAGGAACATGAACATTGGGGCCCAACTCGACGCTGTGAACGTCCTCGAAGGCACTTTCAGACCGTTGGTCGTCGGCATTGTTCAGCGACGGCCTCTCAGAGACCTTCGTGCGGTCGGGCTTGATGGCCGCCGCGAAAGCCAAGTTCGAGACTGCGCTTATAGCTCGTAGCGAGCCATTATCGGAGATGGTCAATCTGCCGGCCAGCTCGCAATCAGCACGTGGCGGCGACGAATCCGTAGGAGGGTCTGCACTTACCTATCGGTAAGTGCAGACATCGTCGCTTCTAGCAGCTCGTCTTCGTCCTCGTCTGTTCCCATCGCCCCGTCGTTGATTATCTCTTTGACAGAGGCTGGCCGCCGTCCATGGTGTCCAACGCCTTCTTGACTTGCAGGTGCTTTCATGCCAGCCGGCCGATCGTCGTCGGAGGATATGAGATCGTCTGCCGAAGGTGAGCTGTTGGTAAGCGCGGCCCTTGCCCGCTTGGAGCCAGAGGTGGACTCGCGACGCTTGCTGGGCACCGCATCTGGCAAGTCGGCAGCGGGAGCAGAAGAACGTGACGTCTGCTTTGTGAGATCAGCAGCAGCTGCTGCTGCTGCTGCTGCGCCGTCGTAGATAACTGAGGGAACAGATCTATCTGAACGACTGATATGCCGCTCAGCGAGTTCCGTAGGCGCCACTGCTTTTATCTCGTCGATGCTTTTCATACCAACTACGATCCCTTGTACCAGACGATCCCTCTCTTCTGCGCTCTGGCTATTCTGGATAGCTGTCAACAGATCCTCGAGCTGTTGAATGCGGATCCTGAAGCCGCGGACGCTCTCTTTCCGCTTGTCGACTCCAGAGAAGATGCACTCTACTTGCTGGTTCCGACAGGATGTGCATGCGGTATTGCCGGGCTCGACGACACACTTTGTGCGCTTGCGGCGACAAAGCTCGCATGCAGACTGGGCGATGGTCTTGCGCTGTCGTGGAGGGTCGTGTCCAGCAGGCGCAGCGCCAGCTTCTTGGTCGTTGGCATCGGTCGACGCAGCTGACAGTGGAGCAAGCGCAGAGTCAGAGCCCGTCGCAGAGGGACCTGCCTGTGTCTTGAAGCGTGTGCCATGCACAGGAGACGCAGGCGGCAGTGACTGAAAGGGCGTATACGGGTTTGCAGTGGAGGGGACAGACCATGATCCGGCGTCGACCGTGCGTGGGTGGCTTGGTCCATCGGTGAGTTGCGTCTGGTCAAAGGTAGGGTATGTCGCACTCCCTGTTGCAGACGACGACGGAGCTGAGGGGTGGTATTGCGTTGGCAGCGGCGGTGGTGCATGATCCTGGGCAATGTGCTGATAGTCGGAGGAGCCAGCTGAAGGATAGCTGGCGGTCGCCGGGCGCGAATACAATCGAGGTTCTTGCGGTGCGTGACGGTATGAAGCGCGGGGTACGTAGTCGGACGCTGCCTGGACGTGCGCAAAATGCTGATCTGCAGGACGGTACCCTGCAGACAACGGAGCCGCGTACTCGTCGAGCTGATCTGGGAAGCTGCCAGGGGCAGCGTAGTGGAAGGTGCCGCGGTGGTGATCAAGAGGGCCTCCGTCGAGCGGAGGCTGCTGGCCATCGTAGCCGGTCTTGGGCTGGTAGCCTCTGTACAGATGAGGCTGGTACGGCATCATTGGCTGCTGGGGAGGGTACTGGGAGCCCGTCAGAGGAGGTTGGGAATAGTCAGGTCTGCCCTCGTGCCATGGAACCGAGGACGAGGGAGAAGGCTGGGGTGCGGTCTGGTCGGCTTGTTCTTGCAGCTGTGGCTCCTGGGGCTGACCTGTGTGGTGACGTGGGTGCCTCGGATGGCGGCTGTACGGGTCCATGGTGGAAGGAGGGTACTGACGGGGACTGCGACTGAATCTTCTGCTTCTTCTTCTTCTATATCACTTCTTCTATGTCTTGTATTTCTTCCGCGACTATTACTCTCGCGGCGAGGACGCCACGCACTGGCAGGAGACCACTCTCCGAACGGAGGGGCGGGCGAGCCAGCGAAATTCGAACGAGCGTGTCGCAAGAAGCGCTCTGTCTTGCGGTCGTGGGTGCTGCGTGTGCGCGTGTGTGGATGTGCCCGGCTCGTGCAGGTGTTTGGCCAGCAGTGGCTGCACCTCTGTACCCCCTCCTTGGGCGCCGCGCCGTCGCCCCTGTCCTCTGCTCCAACTCGCAAAACGACGACGGCTACGGCCGACCCCTGGGGTATTTGACCAGAGGAAGAAGGGCGCAGCGCACGCGATCGCCCGCGTCCAGTCGACGTTGGGCGAAATCGACCGCGTACAAAACGTCCTACGACGCCCAAAGGCAGTCGTGCTACCCGTACGAAGCGCGCGAAGCTTGCGGCGCTTTGGCTGGTGGCCGATGCCTCGAGTGCCAGACCGTTGGTGGAATTACGTGTCTGTGTTGACGATCGCACACGACTGATCAGCCTGCGTGCTGCCTTTGGAGATGGAATTTCTCAGCGGCGCCCTCCGATAGAGCACGCGTGGAGCAGCTGATACGTGGAAGCTTACCGTAGCGTATACCTCTGGCGGTAGGGGAACAGCTGTACAACATGGTGAGAAAGCACAGCAGCAAAATGCGAGGTGGAACGACAAGGCAACACATGATATGTCAGGAACGGTGTGCCCTTGTTGGACATCCGAGTCGTCCAACTACTCTCTACGTCTGTTCATATCCAAGCCTACCTGATCTTTCCTCCGATAGCGGGAGGTTGGCGCACACTGCAGTAGCTAGCTGCCTGTCAGGGCAGAGAGCCAGCATCAGAGAATCCACCTCGACTGATATTCCGACCTTGCCGAGCAGCAGCAACGAGCGCTGGCAGTTGATGGCTGCTCACCGAGTCCGATTGTGGCCCTCACGGCAGGGCCAGTTACAGGGCTAGCGACGCAAGCTGCCAGGACTAGGCAGACGAGGTGTGGTCGCGTTACGGTACCTGCGATAGCACAGGTGGCAGTCAGTATTTGTCGGCAGATACACGCCTCACTGCGCCTGCTCTGCTCGCGAATGCTCTCCGAAAGGGCGACTCACCTGCCCAAGCTCAATCTGGAGCGCCTACAGGACAAAACGACGTCAAGCAGGTGATTCTGCTAGAGCTGCAAGACGAAATAAAAAAGAAAGGTCGTCAGCATATATGGACTTGATGGTCTCTATGGATTGTCTCTTCGTCTCGCTGCAACAGCGAGCGTTGCGATGGGGGAATGCAGCTGCGAGTGCGACTCACCGAGTAATGCAGGACCTGGGTCCGAGCTGTAGTCTGCAAAAGACGGGCAACACAGAGGACGAAAGAAAAGGCAAGACAGTCAGCAAATGTCCAACTTTCTTTCCCTCCTCTCATGCACTGCCTCTTGTCTGCCTCGCTCTGCTAGGCGGTGAAGCAGAGACTGTTGCGATCCTGCGACAATACGACTCACCTCGAGCTGCTGCTGCTGCTGCTGCTGCTGGACGAGCACGACAGGGTAATGCTGTTTCAGAACATGGATACAGAGTGCAAGGCGTGCAATGGTCTTGGCTTGCTTTGCCAAAGGCAGCAGCAGGATGGACGAGGCTCACCTTGCAGTCCTGGCTCGCGGGCCGTCCGAGGCAGAGTCTGTTTCACTACTTCCTGCCTGACTGCTTGAAATGTCTTCTGTCTCCTGCGATGCCTGTCCTGTCGACTTGTTTCTTTTCTTTTCTCTTCGATTTCCTCTGAAATGGCTGATCCTGTCGCTTGGTCTGTCTATCCCTCTCCAACTCCAGCTGCTGCGCTTGCTAAAGGCAGAGCCGGAATAATGCAACAAGAGGTCGACCGACACACAAAGTCGATTGACAACAGGCGCAGCTACGATTGCGTCTGCCGCTTCTGCGTGCGTGCGTGCGTGCGACTCGTGCGCATGGTTTGGGCAGGAAGGAAGGAAGGAAGGAAAGGAGAAAAAGAGGGCAAAGGTGCTGACGCACGGGCTGACCTCGAGAGCCTTGGAAAAGTTTTGCAGATCCCCCTTCTTTTTTGTCGTGTGGGATGGGGAGGGGGGACCTCTGTTTGTTTGATCTGCAAGCTCTGGGCTTGAAACTGGCTTGCGACCAAGGAGCCGGCGAAACGCTACGTAATCGAGGAAAAAATAAGAAAATAAAGAAAGAGAAAACGGGAGAAGAGAAAGAACAAATGACACCCCTTGCGGCTACCTGTATGATATGCGCTTGCGTGGACTCGCAGGTCGCATGCCGTATGGGTGCCCCGGCAGCCGGGTGAGTTTCAACAGCACAAAGAGTAGAAAGTGGTGATGACGCTTTCCCTCCCTCGAGGGGGATCCGTCCGCAAGCATGAAACCAGCTCAGCGGTGAGGGTGTGAGGTGGGATAGTGTAGGGTATGCAGAGATGCGCACGTTCAGTGACAGTAACCGTCCGAGGGGAGTGCTCATGTCTGCCTCAATGTCTCATCATTAGGGCGCCCTTTATCACAGTCCTGGAACCTTGGGAGCCCGTCGCCGTCGCCGTCGCCCCCTTGCAGATCGTCTTTGGCGATCCTCCTATTTTGCGAGCACGAGGCCCGTGGAGACTGACTAACGTAATATCATATGATAGCTCTCTGGGCTTCGCGCCGGGCGTCTTTCTGGACTGGTGTGTGCCTCTGCCACGGAAGTCGCCCATGTCACCTCTCGCCTACGCCAGCCGTTGCAGAATTCTGCTGGCTCACCTTGCCCGCTTGTTTCGTTTTGCTGGCTGCAGATCTTTCAAAGTTGCGCGTCATCTTGCGCCACTTCAACACGCACAATATCATACAGGCAGGCCTTCAAAGCTTCGTGGTTGGAAAGCACCGAGCTGTCGATGGGGGCCACAGCTTGATCCTCGCTGTGTGTTGCTCGTCTGCATGCTCGCCAGACGTGGCTGCAGGTCGCCATTCCCGCTATGTATGACTATCCAGTCAGTTCGCCAATGGGCTCGTCTGCGCCCTGCCTGAGCTTGAGGTGATAAGAGTATGAGCAGGCAGCGACACCGCTATGACATAGAGTGTGTGCACAGGAGTCATGCAGGTGTGTGTAGCGTGCATGGCCGTGTATCAGCCATGTCGTGGCTATGCGACGTGTATCCCCCTCGAGTGACTGCCCCCAGCTGCTATGCGGGAAGGCTCGCCTCTGGTTCAGGGTGTCGTCGTCGTCGTCGTCGTCGTCGTCCGTCGTCGTGGTTGGTCTTCATCGTGTGCGCGGCGTGCATGCAAATGACACGCGGGCAGTCGACACAAGGGCGACCTCTCAAGCATGCGCGCCAATCAGGCACACACTCACCTCTTGATTCATGTAATATCACGCCGTGACCCGTTCCCCTGCTCTGATCTAGATCAGGCCAGCCACTGCCAGTGCCCGCTAGCCGCCATGCAACGCGATCATCGCCTTCACCTCGAGCTGGACAAGCCTACAGATAGTCAAACACACTGACTAAGCACGCCCGCACTGAATCCTCTCTTGGCTGTGGACCACACGCTGCTGGACCGCACACGCACGCCCTGGCTTGGCTTGGACTGCACTCGACTGATGCGCGATCTTTGAGCCATCATGGACGGCAGCGAGGACGAGCTCCTAGTGAGGATGCACATATACTGAACACAGAGGCGGGGTACTGTCTCCTCTGACCACTTCTATACACACACACACAGATCAGCTACGACAAGCCGCTGGTCAAGCTGGGTCGCGCAACTGGCCATGCAGCTTCAGCTCCAACTCGTAGCCCAGCACGCCAGTCGCGCTCGCCTGCAAAGCTACCAGCAGAGGCCACCGAATGCACTCATCGCCGAGGCAGACACGCACATACAGATACGAGTATCATCAAAGCAGGCTCAGTCCGCTCAAAGCACGAAGAAGATGAACATCGACCATCGCCACAGCGACGTGGTCGACCTCCAGATAAGAAGCTGGAACAACAACGCCATGCAGCTCCTGCTGCTGCTGCTGCAAATACTGCTACGGACACGCGTACTTTGTCGACCAAGTTGCAGGGGAAATTGCCGTATCCGAGTCCCGTGAGCCCAGTGTCTGAGCAGGAGCGCAAGCACAAGCGCGAGTATGTGGAATACGCGGGTGCGCAGGCGCAGGCGCAGGCGCAGCAAGGCGGTCAGCTTGACCAGCACATGCAGCAAGGCGCTTTTCAAGATAGCACCCGTTATATCAAGATGCGGAAAGTCGAGCAGCCGGCAGACTCGCCGGGCAATAGTAATTCCTTCAGATCTGCACCTCATACATTCGCACCACTGGCGGCACCACCTCTTCATGGCAAGCGATTGCTTGAAAGATTTCCAAGAACCGATAGGACACCTCCAGGATCGGCTTTGCCTGTTGATGTGCGCTCAGGAGGGCATACTTCCGCCAAGCCAGTGTCAGCGCTGCAAAGTCCCGCGCGGATACAGAAGAAGCAAAACGCTACGCCAACCCAGCGTCCACATGAGCAACAGAACGAGCACGAGCACGAGCACGACCGCCAGAAGCAAGTCGTAGTAGAGGTGCAGGTCAAGTCGGAGCCGCAAGATGACAATGAGCACAATGGCGATCTGTTGGGCTTGTTTGATGAAAAGAGCGATAAATTGGCGCGGGCTCAAGTGTCATCTCGTGATGCTATCGAAACAGCCACTATGTCAGAGCCCCAGCATGCGACTGCATCTATAAAGACACGCGCCCATCAGCCCAAGCCGCTATTGTTACCGCCGTATGCCGAGTCAAAAAGCAGTTCTCCCCGCAAACGGCCTCGTGCGAAACCTCCCTGTAGAACGATGCCCTCCGAATCAACCGAGCCAGCTACACACGACATTCACAAACAAGCAATTCCCCAAAGTGCCGTGTGTATCTATCTCTCGCACCTCTCGCGCCCCGCAATCCCCGCCTCTGCTATACCCAGCCTCGAAGCAATCTTTAGCGCGCACGGCGTAAAATCTCAAGAGGAGCTAGAAGTGCTCATCGCTTCGCCTGATGAGGTGCAGGACTATTGGCTCCAAGCAGCAAGAGGCGCGGGCATGTCTATGCTTTGGGAGTCTGTGCTCAGAGCTGCGCTGAGAAGGTCTAGGGAGGAGCAAGTCCACAACTCGGAGCAGCGGAGAGACACAAGCAAGCACAAGGGTCCGACATGATTGCTTGCGGGATTCGAAAATAATTGCATGATTTACATTGGGAATCATGAACACGATGACGTCGACGGGGAAAGAGTCGCTACCTCGAGCTTCGTCCCCAAGCCATGCCAGCGCCGCTTTCCCGCGACCGCTCGGCTTTCCAAGTCGCTTGTGCTCGCTTTCAATGCGTCTTCAGAAGGTGCAGGTCGGGTCGTCGCATGAGCCGACGCTGGAGTCTGTCCAAACGGAGCGCGCAAGGGAACAGAGACGCCCGCTGCGACTTGTCGCCTAGGCTGCTCTGACCACGGCGCTACGGCTGCGGGCGAGCCTGTCATGCTGGATGGCAAGACATTTTGGTTCGGCCGAGATGTGCGGCTGGATGTGGGTGAAGGCGGACCGGCTGACTGGGGCGGAGTCTGTTCGAGCATGCCTAGATGGTTGGCAACCCAATTCGCGTCCGTGAGGGGTGTCAGATCGTCGGCACGTTCTCTAGGAAGTCGCTGCATGAATAGAAGAGAAATAATATGGCGGAAAAATATAAGGCAAAGATATGATCATCAGCCTCCCTGAGCAAGAACAGTGGCCAGGTACAGACGGGCCACGCTCACATCCTTCACTGCAGTATACGACGCCTCTTTGCCCTTGGTCTCGCGTATCACTTCGGACGTTGCAAAATCGTGGTATAGCCGCACGTCGAAGATCCGAAAAAGCACATTGTCGACGCGCAGGAAGAAGCGGGAGAGAAGGAAGAGACAAGAAGGCATGACGCGCTATTCCGATTATGAACGTCATCAACGCTATGTCAGCTAGCGACTACGAGACGAGAGCAAGAGAGCCGGAAATTTGGTAGACATACAATCTTGATGTTCACGTTCGCTAC
Source organism: Cystobasidiaceae sp. HBUAS51001 (assembly GCA_003351005.1). Lineage (NCBI taxonomy): Eukaryota > Fungi > Basidiomycota > Cystobasidiomycetes > Cystobasidiales > Cystobasidiaceae > Cystobasidiaceae sp. HBUAS51001. The sequence goes on from QOZY01000081.1 coordinate 120,558, forward strand.
GCCGTTATCGTGCAGCTCGTCCTCAAACAGCGTGACTTCATCGTAAAAGAGAATAGGCTCGTCTTGCCGCGCTAGTTTTGATAGCGGGATGCCTGGGTGACCAGGCGGAGCTTGTTGAAACGACTATAAGAGCAGTGAAGATGCGGAAGGCATAATATGTCATCATTTGCATGTGCTGTAATGCAAAATGCTGGTGGCGACTCGTGCTAGACGTACCATTCCACCCGAGCTTGTACCCGCGTAGCTCGTCGAATACGTCCAATCGTAGTTTTTAACAGTCTCAATGACAGTACTTGCAATGTTATCCCCCGTTGAATCTCCATTGACAGCTCCAACCTGTTCTGCGCTGCCGCTACTCTCTAGATTACGGCTCTTTGCCCACTTGTCGGCATATGCGACTTTGATGGCATCTTCACCCGTCTTGTCGACCTGCTCGAGCGAATCGATGCTCTTGAATGCCAGCACGTCGCTGCCAGTCTGCCCTTCTTGCGCATCGTGTTCGTCGGAAGCTGCAGCCTCGCGCTGCTTGCCCTTGCTGCGCCTTGTCAGAGAGACGTAGTTGTTTCCAAACGTAATCTCAGGCAGCGGAATGTCCAATCTTCCAGATGCTCTGGTTAAGACATTAAGTAGCATAAGCAAGCATCAGCAATGCACCTTGGGTTCAGAAGGCTCGACATTGGCTTGCTGCATTGCACGCACTCGTCTATTTCGCTGGCATTCAGGATAGGCCGCTTGCATGTCTCGATTTCCCAGTCGCCAATGCGGATGCCGCGTGAAGTGCCTTGCTCCCACACTTCATGCTTCAAGCGTGTCGGTGGTCGTGCTGACATCTTGCCGGCGTACAATGACTGGTAGCAAGGCAAGTTGCGTGCAAGTGACAGAATACCGAGGACAAGGTGGCAAATCTGGTACACTGCAGGTCAGACAGTGATTCTATGTCGCTTCTATCCAAGCCCATCATACATTAGTGCCGAGGCCTGGCTACACTGTTGCGCATACACAAGGTCTGCTTCAAGTTGAGAAGAGAAACTATCATAGCTTGCTCTGCTTCTGAGACCCAGCCAAGAGCGCTTTGAAAGCGTTCCTAAAGTCTTCTTTGAGGTCTTCCAGATCCTCCAGCCCAATGGACAAGCGGACTACACAAATACATCCAAACTTGAGCTCCTCTGATCTCTTGCCTCGTAGTATAAAGTGTTGACTTACTGAGGCGTGGGTCTGCGGAAGCGTCAGAGACCAGGCGGTGCTCGACTAGCGATTCCACACCTCCCAAAGATGTCGCGGGCTAGAAGTAGCAACACAAGGAGGAAAGCAACCAGTAGCCTCAGTTTCACGTTATACTTGATCGCACAGTCTGAATGATTGTGAAAGGACAGGCTCACCACCATGAGCTTGAGTTTATGCGGCAACCAAGCCGCCATATTTCCATTTTTAAGCAAAATAGCAAAACAAGCGGGGCCACCATTCATTTGAGCCTTCTTGGCTGTAGCCTCTGTGCCGACTGCTCCTCCAGCAAGAGGCGAGAATCCATCTCCAGTCACACCATCCATGCCTTGCAGCGCCGCGTGCCAGACTTTGGTGAGAACTCCTCCTGGAACGCCGTCGTATGACTCGCCGGCATTGGGTGCGTTTGTGCATATTTCATTCAGCCAGACCGCGAGTGCTGTGGCTGTTGTGGACTGACGCATCACGCGCTGTTGTACCGAGGCAAGCAGACCCACGGAGGTGTTAATGCGAATCGGCACTGTCTAAAGTAGCCACTTAGTGAATGAGCTTACCAGATTGAGCGTCCGCATGGACCGCAGGACAAGCCAGTTCTCCAGCGACCCGGGGACCATGCCCGAGAATGTCCGAATCTCCCAGAGCTACCACGAGGGCCAGAGTCAGAGAAGTTCGTTGAGACGCCACCTACAAACATGCTGATTGCCTACAAGACCCACCTTGAGCCACTCTTCCTTGCTCTTTGTCGCCAAAACGCCGACCAAAGCGTCCGAATGTCCGTTAAAGTATCTACATGAAACCAAAGAAGCGAGGGTAAGTCTCCGTGCATGTGCTACTTCGCGGAAACCGGTAGAGGCAATGAAGAAGGAATAGACTCACTTGGTCCCGCTGTGCATCACGAGGTCTGCGCCAAATTCGAATGGATCCTGCAGAGGCGGTGGACCAAATGTGGAATCGACTACCATCTTCGCGTCTTTAAGCGCGTGTGTCTTCTTTGCGTCTGGAAGAAACGCAAACAGGAATCAGACACAATCTCCGACGCGACAAACATGTCAAGCCAAGTCACAGCTGGCCTGGATCTTCCACTCACATTTCTCCATGTCTCTACAGATTCCAGTAGGATTGATCGGCGTTTCCAACCAACATACAAACTTCTTATCCTTGTAAGATGAATAATCATCGTCTAGGTCGATGATCTTGACGCCTGGTTTGGTGCGCGTGTAGAGGTCAATAGTGCAATGAGTGCCGTGATAACCTCCAGAGATGGCGATCACTTCGGGCTGGTAGAGCAGGAGAGAGGCTAGGATTGCCTGAGGGCAGAGCGAGCACGAGCGTTAGCGAGTGATGCCTGTGAATTGATTTGAGTGCGAGTGCGGACGCGGCTAGCTGGAGACGATAGAAGAACGATAGCTTGTGGTCGTAGGAGATATAGGGAGGGGAGGCCCGAAGAAGAAGTGGGTGAAGAATAAAGCTCACGGAAAGACCAGAACTGTAGACGATAGCGTGACCTTTCTGTATAGTGGTAACCATCACCACCACGACCCGAACCCAGTCAGCAGACAGTCCCGGCACGTCATCAGGATGGTACATTAGTAACGCACCGTCGCTTCACTGAGCACCTTTTCGACCCTTGTCATGACTGGCTGAGTGTATCTGCTATAAATGTGCCTCTGAGGGTGTTGAGGATCATACGGTGGGGCTTGTCCATCTCCCTCATTGGAGCTATCTGTGCCAGTGTACCCCTCTGGCTTGTCAGGGTACAAGAGGCCCTTTTTGCTGCCATCTCTGTCGTCGTCATTGCTGCTGCTGCTGGAGTCCGAGGAAGAGGAGCGGGGCTGCTCGATAGAACTGCCGCCGCCACTTGCGCCGGTACTGGAGATGGCCTCGGAGGAACCGAGGGGCTGTGTTGGGAGGGGATGTCGAAAGGTAGTGGATGTGCTGAGAGTGTCGCAACATCAAGGAATGTATGTGACGGTGTAATATTGGAATAGGCGAAGGATAGAAGAAAGCGCGGAGGTGTGGAGCGTTCATGCGGAGCTTCCCAAGTCAGCGCAACAACAAGAATGGGCAGAGACTGGGCGACAAAGCGCACCTGATTGGCACTCCGACTGGTACGACGTCCTCTTCACTTCCCAGCGTATCTGCGTGGCTGCGTCAATACAAGCAATGCACAAGTTGTCAGTTCACATTGTATACTGCTTGTATCGTTCGTCCGCCGATCAGCCAGCCTAGCTGGAGAGGAGTAGAAAGAAGTGCGCGCGCACATGAGGAGCGAGGTGATGTCCAGCTGCTGTTGTTTCTTCTCGTCCTTGTCGTTGTTGGCCATGTCTGTAGTGTGTACGGATGATGTTGGTCCTGGGAGAACAAGGCGGCCAGCTCGGCTAACACGAAGATAAAAGCCTCCGTCATCCTAGGATGCGGGTGTGTCAGACGGCGGCGAGGGAGCTCAGCAGGCTACTTGTACAGTCCATGAGAGTGTCGCTGTGCCAGCCATAACGCACAGCTCCATCCCATGTCCAATCTTTCCAGGCTGTCTCCAGGCTGTCTTCTCGCCACCAGCAGCTGTGGCCTTTGGGATCCCTCCATCACCACACCACCTCAGCTGCAGATCTGCACGCTCTCAACATCACGTCAAGCTGGTCTCCAATGTCACTCGTCACTACTGCTACAGCACTCCCTGTGATGGCAGGGCCTCGACCTTGGCCTGGCCGCCACTCTGACCCACTGCGACAGTCGAACACGTTGGACAAGGCCCTGCCCAACCACAGCACTGCCAAAGGGGGCAAGCAATCACATGCACATGCTCGTGTCTGGCTAGTGCTGCTCTGCTCTGCTCCATTCTGACCGCTTCACCGGACTGCCAGACCTCGCACGCAGCTGGAGCTGCTGGGCAGAGACACACTGTGACTGACGGCCAGACACACGCACACGCACACGCACACGCACACGCACACGTAGTCGTCTCATCAACCTCACAACACAATCTCAAGCCGTGGCAACGACAACGTCCAGCACTGGCACTGGCACTGGCACTGGCACCCACGCCGCAGCACCCCTCCCTGTCCCCCTCGTCGCAGACGGTGGATCCACCACCACTGGCAGCACCACCACCAAAGACATCGGCAATACGCCCTTTGCGCTCATCTCTTCCACTAACTCGTCTGCAACTCAAATGCCCGAAATCCCTCGCGACCATTCATGCATCGAATCAGCATATCTCATGTCCCAGATCCACAATACGATCCTTCGCTCTCTAAACGCTATCCACACACACGCTACCCTCGTCTCCCCTTCCGCATCTTTGCAAAATGTCAAGGATTTCCTAGTCTTCAATCAATGCGCTTATGAATTCTTGCATCATCATCATCACAATGAAGATGATGATTATTTCCCCGCTCTGGCGCGCATTACTGGAAATCCTGATTTCTGCAAGGTCGAATCTGGTGAACATGAGCTCTTCAACACTGGTGCAGAAAAGTGGAAGGAATACATTTATAATGTCAAGCTGGAAGAGTACGATGGAGAGACGCTCAAAAGATTGGTCGAGGCATTTGGACTCGCGTTGCAACATCATCTCGTTTCAGAGATTCAAACCATCTTGAGCTTGTGTGAGTTATACGTATAGACCTGCAAAGGCCCTGGAAAGGCCTGTTCACATACTGACTTTCTCGAACCTCGTCTTGACATTGATTCTGGACTGCACAGACAAATACGACTCGGAAGCCTGCAAAAAAGCATTCGAAGATACCGGCAAACGAGCAATGGGCGAGCTAGACTGGTACAGGCAAGTCTCTACTCCAAATTTCACCGTCCGCCATTCCTCTCTAACACCCAGTTTCTTGCCCTCGCCTCCTTGAAATGCTTGTTTGTCGTGTCCCTGATTTTGCCTTGCGCAGACACGTCCCCCTCATTCTATACTGCCAAGACGCCTCGCATTCACTCGATGACAAACAAGAGCTCTTCCCACCTGGTATTCCTTCGTTCATGCGCTACCTCGTTCGATATATCTATGCTAGACGACATCGAGGTGCTTGGAGGTTTGCACCTTCGGATGAAGTTGGAGCACCAAGACCTCAGCTGGTTCTGTGAACGACTATCGGTCTTTCACTACAAATGGACGATTTGAATGGGCTGGATGAGTTCGCTTGACCACAAGGACGGGGGCAATTGCTGTGCTGTTGGGGTCATGGAAGATCAAGCAATGGAGGGAGACTACGCCGTAGTTCTGCGTTTCTGCGTCTCAATTGAGGGTTCAACAGTTGTAAGGCCAAGTGCAAGGAAGCAGCCAGGGGCAATGCAATCAGTGCTTTTGGTTATTCTCTTCAGAAAGGCCACACAGCGCCATAACACCACCTACGGTGGAGAGTCGATGTACTTTTCTTCAAAGAGATGCCGCTTACCGCTATTTGGGTGGCGGCAACCGACGTTTCGGTTCATCTGCGGCCGGGCGGAGCGGGCTGAAGAGGCCGTTGCGCGTGGGAACCAGACGACGTGACTTTCCTCTTCCACCTGCGAGCACAGCGACACGGCAAAGCAGCCAGACCTTGGTCAAAGAACAAGCACACTTGCGCAGTCGAATAGTTGCCATCCAAGACATACCATGGCAGGATACGCCCCAGCCGGTGCAAGTGCGCCATCAGCAGGTCAATCGTCGTCAGTCCGCGGTGCACAAGGTGTAGTCGCAGCTTGCCAAGCAGCTAGACCTGGCAAACCAGGTCGTAAGCCTGTTTGGGGATCGTGGATGCAGTTCCCAGGGTGAGATGGTCCCGTCTACAACGTTTGTGGGAACCAGGCTTATCGGCCTTCGCGGCAATGGCGGCCTTTTCTTTTTCTTTCTTCCCTTGCTTCTGCTTCTTGTGCGTCTACAGTCCTGGACTTGCAAAGATTGTTTCTAGCATTGGATATCAGGTGCGTGGAAGTTGCGCTGCACTCTTCCCGTATCAGCTGACCCGCTCACCCTTTCGAATACATTGTCTCTGTATCTATTCCTGGTGATTCCTTGCCAACATCCTTGCAGTGGATCCTCATTGATTGCGAACATGGAGCTATCGGCGACACAGAGATGCACAATATGATTCCCTCTATCGCTGGATCCGGCGTTGCGCCCATCGTACGAGTACCAGCTCCTGAAATTGCACTTTTCAAACGCGCTCTTGATGCTGGTGCAGCTGGTGTCATGGTGCCCATGATAGAGACAAAGGTCAGTGTCACCCACACCTACTTTTTCTGTGTCTCCGTCCCTTTCGCTCCTTCTCCTAACTTTGATGGCTCTTTGCGTGGTGTTGACAGGAACAAGCAGAGGCAGTTGTTCGAATGTGCAAGTTCCCACCCCAAGGCATGCGAGGCTGCGGATCGCCGTTTGCACCTGCATATTTCGGACAGAGCATGCCAGAGTATCTCGCTACTGCGAATCAGACGACAATGATCATGGTACAGATCGAGACACCTCTTGGACTGAAGAATGTCAACGAGATTGCTGCAGTGCCGGGAATTGGTGGGTCCAGATTTTTGATCTTCGAGCTCAAGACAGCAAGGCTATTCAAAGGCTGACCCACTTCCCGCGCGACTTTGTTTGCAGACATGCTCTTTATCGGTCCCAATGATCTTGCTTGCTCGATGGGCAACGGCGCCAAGAATCACATGGACTGTCCAGAAGTCCAAGAAGCCATCGAAGTAATCCGACAAGCCGCAGAAAACGCAGGCAAACTCTCTGGCATTTTCTGCATCAGCGCAGAACAGGCGGCCGCTCGCTTCAAGCAGGGTTTCCAGTTTATCAATGTTGGCGCTGATATTGTCGCCATCTTGGGGTGGAGTGAGTTGGCATTGTCCCGAGTGAGGATCGGAGATATGTGTTTCCGAGAGACTGACTCTGTTATTTGGCATTCGTAGTGGGCTCGACTTTGAATCAGGCTACAGCTCTTGCGATGGCTTGAGAGGGAATGACAAATTTAGCAACACATGCCGCATGCACAGCGTAAATAGAAGCATTTTGCATACAATGTCACATGCTGTACACATCGTTACACCTGTCAGCCGGGGCAAACAGATCCATCAAAGCACATTTACGAGCCTAAAATTGGCCTTTGCAGCTCAATGCTTCCACTGCACGCCAACTGTACTAATCTACAAAAGCCACATCAACTCAGCTCGTTCTCATATACTATACAACACCGCATGATGGCGTTTGCAAGGTAGTTCGGTCTACGACACCTCCTTGAATATGCGGATGGTCTTGTCTGCCTGTCCAGTAATGAGACGCGAGCCACTGACGTCGAAAGTCGAGCAAAAGACGCCAGATTCCGCATCCAGACTTCCCGGTTGTGGCTTGTCCTGTACAGTCTGGAAAGGCAGTCCCGTCTTCCAGTCCCAAAAGCACTGACTTCCGTCGTCTGCGCCGCTGTAAAAGACGCCATCTTCGTTGACACTGACGGTATTGACGATGCTATTGTGTCCGCTGAAATTGAAGACAAAGTCTCCTTCTGGGCATTTCCACTTTTTGATATTGTTCCCACCCGCTGAACCGGACGCGAACGAGTATTCCGTAGGGTGAATCGCCAAGCTCCGCACTGACTTGTGGTGATGCGTGAGCTGAGTCATTGTCTTGCCCGCTGCGAGATCCCACAGCCTGATCGTCGAGTCCATGGATCCACTGATCACTTGGGGGTCGCTGTCCTGGCATTTGACATCGGCAATTGTCGCCGTGTGCCCAGTCATAACGTGCACGGCCTGCTTTGTCCGCATGTCCCACACGCGCACCGCAGCGTCTCGACCACCAGTGACAAGCACGTCCAGCGTTGGGTGTAATGCCAGACTGTACACCGCAGAAAGATGCCCGTGATAGTGCCGGATGACCTTGTTCTGTTCGAGATCCCAGCATTTCACCATCTTGTCTTCACCGGCCGAGAAGAGGTAAGGGTGCCGTGGTGAGACTGCAAGGCCACGGACTGTCGAGATATGCCCAGTCAACGACAGCTTGAGCTCGCCTGATGCCAAGTCCCAGATCTGTTTTCCAGAAAGTGAGATCAGCTTCTTACTCGGTGAGCGTAAATGCTCATGCGGAACACCCACCTTGATCAAACGATCTCCTGCTCCCGTTGCGAACCATTGATTGCCAGGCTCAACAGTGACAGCTCGCACCCATCCCAGATGCCCTGAAATGACGCGCGAGAGCTTCCATTGCGGGTGATAATCTGGCTTTACGGACCGCGCCTCTTTGCGCTTGATGAGGGACTGTGAGAGCAGAGTCGGTTGTGCGTGTGCTGCATGTTGTTGATTCTGACGAATGAGCCTGTGATTTATGAGTCCTGTCAGCCTTTGCATGCACTGCTGACCGCTGCTTGAGCTGTCGAGCCAACTCACGCCTTCTCAGACTGTACATCGTCAATGATGGCTGAACTTCCTGAAGCTCCAGGCCCTGCAGACGCAGCATGCGAGAGAAGACATAGCGTCAGCACCTCACATGACATCCAGCCTCGCTGTAAAGGCTGCGCATAGCACGCCTGCTGCTGCTGTTGCGCTGTCACCTACCTTCAATTAATTTTCGCTTGGTGCCGGTTTGCGCAGGAGCAGCTGGACCAGCAGCGGTGGCTCTCGCAGGGCCTGCACCAGTCTGTTGCGCTGACACCGCAGCTGGTAGTGACGTGAGATCTCTGTATTCCGACTCTATCTTGCTCGCTATTCTCGCTTTCGAGCTATTCATCGTTCGCGATCACCACAACGTGCAGTGGAACAATTGACACCAGCGACGTCGACAGCAGGATGATTGCGGCAGAAGAGACGGTATTGAATGTATCAGCGACCACGGCTGCCAATGCAGTGTGAGAGCGTCCCGACTCACGCGGATGACTGCGCTGGCCCGCTCTCGTTCAAGAACAGCGGATCATTCGAATTGAAGAGCGCTCGCGTGCGCAACACAGACTTCTTGAGCAAAGCATCGAGCGGTGGCAGCTGTGCATGGCCATTGCTTGACTCTGCCGCCGGCTGCGCTACTGATGCGGCCATATCGAGTTCGTCGTGCTGATTGCTTGAAAGACAAGCTGAACCCGGCAGTGGCGCATTGCCAGTGAAGTCTGTGACTCCGGGCTCATGTTTTGCCCACAGGCAGCTTAATTGCTACTGTGTATCTGTTTCTGAAAGCTATTGCTACAGTGAAGCTACAAGACATAGGTGAGAAGGTGTACTTTCCACCATACTGCAGCCCAGATCTTTTGCCACTCAACCTTCACTGTGAATTTCCCGGTTCTAGCTGTGGCTCATGTCGCGACAGGTCCTCCTGCCGAGTCTTGGTCATCTATACCTTTTCATTGTTGGCATCTGTGACTTTCTGCGTTTCCGTGGCATTGAATGCCTGCAGAGCTGACTCCGGAACTTGCGTAGCCCGCTCGTGGTTATTGCTAGCTTTCTCAGCTTGAGCTTTTTTGACGAGTTTAGTGCCAGACAGCCCTATTTTCTTGACCAGTTTCTCTTCTTCAGCCTGCGTTGTCTGAGCGTTCTCTGCCTCTCTTCGAGCTTGTTCTTGCTTGAACCTTTCCCTCTGAGCGGCCTGTTCAACACGGGTTCTTTCCTCTTTTGCGATCCATTCCGGCATATCCCTCATCGCTACTTCAGGGTGCTTCTTGTAAGCTAGGAGCATGCCCTGAAGCTCTGCTATAGTAAATTGCTCGTCTGTCACGTGCGAAGCCCACTCGCTTGCCCAACGCTGGATGTCTGCCGTCGTAATATCAGGTGACAAGGTGAAAGGATGATAATGTGCGGCCTTTTTCTTTTCTGTCGGTGTCGGAAGCGCTAGAGGCGTAGAAGGCGGAGTCTGGAGGCTTTGGATGTCTTGTTCCGCAGGCGACTGAGCGCCGCTAGAGAGCGTCTCTTCAGCCGGCAGCTGAGAGCCACTATATTCGCCTTGCTTCGCGGGAGTGTAGAACGTGTTGAACAATTCTTCGGCTTGAGCACGCGTTGCTTTCTTGTAGTGAATGAACATATCACAGCGACCAGGGCGAGTAAGCGCAGCATCCAGGTCATCTAGCAGAACGTTTGTAGACATGACCAGTAGTCGGCCTTCGTTGCTCTCGCACCCGTCTAGGATGTTCAAGACGGCACTGAGACTGAGCTGATTGCCACTGCCAATGGATCTAGCCATGCCCAGGCCCATTGGCATGCCTAGCCGAGCAAGTGGCTGATGACGGTTGACGTCTGGCAGCTCGCGCGCTTGATTCGAAAAGATGGCATCAACGTCTTCCATGCACACTATAGACTTGGGAGGGATGGATCGCATGGCGGATCCAAGTAGGGTGTCACTCATCATTGGCGAGTTGAGTGACACAATGTAGACATCGAGCTTGATCTCACTTGCCAGAGCAAGAATGGTCGAGCTCTTACCGGTGCCGGGACTGCCATGCAAGAGGTATCCTCTGTTCCACCTAAGACCCCTAGCTGCGTACCAATCTTCCGATTTGAGGAACTCCTTGGCGTCTTTGAGTAGTGCTTCGCGCTTGTCCGCGTCCATGATGATACTCGACAACGGCCTGCGAGCTTTGTAAGCGACTTTACGCCAGGTAGCGCGCTGATCCAGTACTCGGATACTGATCATCTGAGGTTGAGTGCGAGTGTAGATCTTCTTGGCTTGTCGTAGCAAGCTGAAAAGAGGCTTCCGGCTGAAAGAATAGCTTCTGATACTGATCATTGGCATCCTGACGGTCTCTGAATCCCAGTTGCTGGCGGTAGCGTGCTGCCATCTTCGCAGCTTGAACAAGGTGCCTCTATGCCAGACTAAAAAGAAGAAGCAGGCGTTCAGACGGAGCATTGTCAGCCAATGTGAAAGAACTTACTCCACTGAACAGCAGCTTCAGGATAGCAATCATCAGCGTAAGAATAGGGTAAGCAGCGAAAGATCCACTGACTGTCATTGGGAGAAACGCGGATCTGAAGAGCTTTGCCTCCTTGACCTGGAGCATCTGTATAGCTGTTAGAGACAGCATTAGTATGGTTCATGACGAACGTCTGCCTTGGTGCCTTACTCGATGTCGCCAACGTGGATCGCATGATGACCCCGCCGTTTGACAGCCGAGCGCTGGCCAGTCTCGATGGCAAAGTTTCGACTGCGATCTGAGAAGGCTCTAGAGTGCTCCCAGTATGCAAGGAGCCCTGAGACCAATGGGAGCGAAGCAATCAACGTCAATTTTGCCTGGTGCGCTTGAGACTGCAGTACGTACATTCATACGCCTGGTCACCGCTCTTGACGTGTGCATCAACTCGGAAGTCTAGAAGAGAACGACTTCAGCTCAGCAACGGACAGACTCTATAATATAAATACGTAACCCACACTGCGTCACGCTGCTGAAGCCATTCACATACGACCATAGTGTGCGTACACGCTCAAAGGCGAACGCCACACCGACGAGCCAGAGGTAGCGGCGGAGGAGTGCTCGCAATTCGGGCGACCTCACGAGTCCAAGGAGACCTCCATGTTCGTATCCTCGTACTATCGTCTGTGTTGACTCAGCGATCAATTCGTAGATCTTGCTGGACAGAGCGTTGACCAGGAGGAGCGTGCCGCCGAAGCCCCCCATTCCAAAGCCAGACGCTCGCCCGACGCGTCGCAGAGGGCCGTCTGAGTTCATGTTTGCACTTCTCCAGGAAATCACTTGCTAGTCCTGGAGCGTATGCTGATGTATACTGGCAATCCTGCAGAGCCAGAGCTGCCAGAGCTGCGTGCGCCAGTCTTGCAGTCTGCGAGGCAGTAGTGAGAAGGAGAGAAGAGGGTGCGAAATAGACTCCAGACTTGCGTCAGCCCAGTCTGGCCGGCGGAGGAGGACAATAGCGAACAGGCGGGCTGTCTGTCGAACGCTCACTTGGTGACGCGTCTCGCCACCACTGAACTGTGGCAGATTCTTGGAAAGAGCAAATAGCATGCAAGTTGCGTGTGGATGTCATCAGAGTATGCCTACTGCTACAAAGGATGCCGTCTACATTGTACAGACAACTGCACTCTTACAGGACGAGCCAGGACTGCCGATGCGATCTGGGTGTACAAATTTATCGGATTCAATTTCGAACTTGAGAAGGATGGCGACCCTCTTCAACGCCAGATGATCCGGCTACTGGTGCTTGCAGACCAGCTTCCAGGTCGTCGACCTCTGAGCTGAGGGCTGTGTACCGTGCGTTACCTTTCGTTCGCGTCTCGACCGGGCTCGAATCGCCATTTGTCTCGAAGGTATCCGTCGCGAAGGCACCGCCGTGGGCTGCGCTGCTGATGCTGTGAGTACGCGCATGTCCGCCTTCAACCTTGTTTCCGGCTTTCTCCTTGTCCTTTGTCAAGACGACCCAGCAGGTCGAACTCATAATCACAGTCGCGCCAAGGGTTGAAAGCAGATCCATGACTTCGCCAAAGAGGATGTACTGCAGTGTCAGAGCCCACTGTACATGCCAAAAGGTCAGACATGTCAGCGCCAGATATTGGGTGTATGAACTTACAGGCAATTGCGTATATTGGCCTAGAAGAGCCCGGCCGACTCGCTCAATCTGCAGTGCTCGAGACATGAGGAATTGAGCAGCGAAGCCAGCAATGCCCTGTCCCATAATGCGAGGGTCGCTCATCAATGTCTGTGACTGTTGGAGAACCGTGCTCTCTGATAGACTTACAATCCCCGTCAAATAGAGCCAGAAGACGGGCCTCGAAGGCAGGATTAGCTTCTGGCCCTCCATGAAGAATGGCATGAGCACAGAGGTAAAGACACAGCCCTGGAATGGTACAGTGACATTGTCAGGAGGAGCCAGTGGCTTGGCTGCATTACCCTCGACTTACGATGCAAAAGTACGTGACGGAGTGCAGAGCGTGAGCCCTTTTGCCAATTTGACGAATGCAGATGTATGCCAATGCAGCGCCAAAGACTCCAGAGAAGGCCACAGCGACAGCTACGAGTCGCTGTTTTGGATCGCCTTCTTCATCCGCAAGCGATCCAAAGAGAAAGCTAGGCTGGGCGACCAAGATGGCACCGCCTAGAGATATCAGACCTGATATAGCTTCGCGTAAGGTATAGGGCTCTCCAAGCATCAAAGAGCCGAATATCGCGGTGACTGTAGGTGCTAAGAAGTTGATGACCGTCGCGTCGGATAGCGACAAGTATTGCAAGCTGTAGTAGCTGCCAAAGAGTCCAAAGAAGCCGACGAAGCCTGCATTTGTAGAAATTGAGTAACGGGCATAGGATCGGCTTGCAAATTTGCGCAGGCGACATACCTCGCAAGGCCAAGAGCAGTCTGACGCCTTTTGGCCCAAGAAGAGGATCTTCGACACCGTTGACCCTCATGTAAATATAGCAGCAAATCCACGTGAGACTCATTCGCGAAAAGATGAGTTCCCAAATCGGCACTGCGACATCACTCGATGTCATGATTTTGACCTGAATCACAAAGATACGCGGCGAAGCAGGTGGTCAGATGAGAAATGGACGATTGATGGATCACAATGTAGGCGATCGGTATGATTCGAATGGAAACAGTGACGCACCATCGCGTTCATGGCTGCAAAGCAAGCCTGCGAGCTTGCAATCATCAGGATACCGCGGTTGTCTTTGACGAATGAGGCAGCATGCAGAGCACCATCCTGCACAATCGGCGGGACGAATGATGGCCGGCGTGTATGTCGGAGGCTGGACTCGCCGGGCCCAGCGCCGCCGTTGCGCTCAATCTTGGTGCGTATACTGCTTCTCCGTTCATGCTGAGGGAACTCGTCGTCGTGTGCACGGCCGTTGGCGAGACCTTCCTCCTCTTGCAAGCTTGCGAGACCTGGCGCCCTCGTCACTGAACTCCGCTCCTGGCCACTTGCACCCTCTTGAAACGAGTCAAAAGACTGCGCCGAATTGCTGCGCGAGTGCTGTCCGTGAAGCAGAGAGCGCGTGCTCTCTCGCGAGTGTCGCGGCGAGTCGTCCATCTTGACATAGTCCTCGAGCCGTGGTGCGCGCGCACGAGCAGGTGAAGCGGGAGGTGTAGCCAGCATCCGGGCTCCAGCAGCAGCCGTGGCTGACGGCGGATCTGCCATCTTCGAGCTGCACGTGTATGCAGTGAGGCAGACGCGGCTGTGTGACTATCGCATTGCCAATGATTGTTGGAGCTCAGACAGCGTACAATGCCGCATTTCGAGCCGGCATCGCGGTCCTTTGCGTGGCGGCATTGCTGTAAATGTTGAGCTAAGGTCAGCAGTACAACGAGGCTTTGGAAGTAGTGCGTAGAACACGGAAGACTGTCAAACCGACGCGCGCTGGGAATGGTGAGCTCGTTAGCCAGAACAACATATTTTGCCACCGAGATTTCCTGGTCGGGATGGTCCGTGAAACGTGTCAGTGCCGTCTGAGATAGCAAGGATGATTGGCAAATCCATTCTCATTTGCATATGGTCTGTCGCACATCCTCCGGGATTCCTGCTTGTTACAACGGCATCTTCTAGCTGAGATATCGCTCTGAACTGATACTGCTTGTCTTGCTAAAATTGAACATGGCCAACAGAGAAGGTAAATAACAAGATCATATCGTCATGGTTCGTCACGGTGATGTACCGACATAAATAAGCATTGCTGTTGGATCCTTTCGAGGCGCTCGCCCTGCGCCCTGGGTGGTTCTGATTTTGGCGTCCTCATATTGACATCTGGACAGAGCGTCCCGACCGCGCCGATGCTGTCGGAGTATTATCATGAACGTCCGCCTGGCTCTTGAGCGGTGATCTGCGACTCGTAGGCGTGGCACCTGCATCACGGCTGCGTCTTGTGCGACTTGGCGTGCTATCTTCAGGAGCCTGGCTCTCCTCCTCGCCATTCTCGCTTGGCTCCACAGTGAGCTGATTGAGACCATCGCAGACTTCCCAGAGTTTGTTCTTGCTGGAAATTGCAATGTCGCCGTATGCCTCTGGCTGCTCGAGCTTGATGCAATCTCGAGTGCCCAAGACTAGCATTTCGAAGAACATCGATGCTGCGCCTCTGCGTGTTGCCTGGGGAAAGATGGTACCGGATGAAAGTAAGTCAATTAGGATGCTCTACGTTTGCAGCTATGCTAATTGCTTGGTACGCACCTTGTCAGCCAGTCCATCGAAGCTAATTGATTTTGATGGCACCGCTGCTTCAGATGTAGAAGGTGCAGGTCCAAGCTCGTGCTCCAGGATTTTGAGCGCCTTGACCGTGTTTCTGCTCCATCCGCCTGTTTTGCCTCGCGAAGCTGCTGCACTTGCCGATTGCACAGTCTCTTCGAGCAAGCTGTGTTGCGAAGTTTCCCCAGACAATTCAGTGCTCCGCGTGCCTGGGACAGTGAGGAGACCACTCTTGCCAGTCCGGCTGGCGGTCATTGGCGTCGCTAGCACAGACTTGTCTTTGCTCATCGGTGTCTCATCAAAGACGGCCAGCAGAGACCGCTCGCCGCGGTCGATGCCATCGAGGTCGAGTCGTAGTGTGTGATCTATAGGTCCAGGCGTAGACTCTGGATGAGCGGAACCAAGGCGTGAGGGCGTCTTCTCCAACGCTGCAACAGCAGCGGAAACATCGACTCGTGGTGACAAGGCGTCCAAGTTGAGGGAGAAGTCGTTGGCAGAGTCGCCGCCTGCTCCTAGGTCGAAGTCGTCATTAAAACCATCGGGGCCACCCCCGCCTCGGAGATCAAAGTCGTCCAAGTCATTGTGCGACAGTGACCGTTGCCGGTCTCGCCCAAGCTCGATTTCAGGCACGGTGGAGGACCGCGCGCGCTTGCGTCGCTCTGCTGCTTCTACGTCTTCTTCTTCAGGCTGCATGCCCTGAGCAGGCCTTTTTGCGCCTTGTAGCTGACCTTCATCACTAACAGAGAAGGTGAAGAGGGCTTGCAGCTGTTCCGGCATCCCAGGAGGACCGGCATAGAAAGACTCCAGCCGGCCTTTGTTGTTTGTAGCAAAGCCTCCCATGCCTGCAAAGAAGAATTGGCCAGGGTTGTCGTAAATCTCCTGAAAACGCATCTCGATAGTCGTCGGTGCGAGGTATTTAGGCTGCTTGATGAGGCCTTGTGCGAGCCTCTCTTCCTTCGAGGATAAGCTACTCGCTGCAGGGCCACCTTGGCTCTGACTCTGACTGCCAAGTCCACGCCCTCGATCCGCCAACTCAGTGACGCTATCCACGATCTGCTTGCGTTGCTTTGACGGCTTTGTTCGCGCTGTAGTCCCGTCGGCTGCTTCCTTGCGCTTGCGCTGTGCAGATGCGACGGCAGCAACATCTGCAATCTTGCCAGCGGTGGTTGGCGTGAGATCGATTTCTGCTTCGCCGTCTGTCTGAGGATCGCCTTCCGCTTGGCCTTCAGCACGCACAGAGGCTGCTTCCGACGTTGCTCGAGGAGCTGCAGTGGTGGATGTCTTTAGTATGATGTACAACAGCAATTAGAGGACAAGAAGCTTACTGCGCTCGCGCTCAGACCGCGGTGGTGAAGGGGCCATGTCATTGCCCAGTTGAAAGTCGAAGGTAGTATCATCTGGAACCCCAAAGTCTGCTCCTCCACCTAAGTCCATGTCCAAGTCAAAGGTGTCTTGTGCGCCTTTGAGAACCGAGTCGTCCATGCCAGCCGCGGCCTCTGGCAGAAGCTCCGGCGCGATAGAGTCGCGGGCATCTCGGCTCACTGAGGCGTGACGACCCAGCTCGACCGATGGCACTTCAGAAGACGGCTCAGAAGGGCCTTCTGAGCGTGCTCGCGCTTGCGCAGCTATTGATGCGACTCTGCTGGTCGTATTATTCCTGGCCTGCCGGGCTGCAAAGGCAGCCGGCGAGTCTTCACGAGCACGCTGAGCTTCGTTCTCGTCTCCTTCCCAGTCGCTGTTACTGCCTTCTCGTCGGCGAAGAGGCGCTGGTAACGCTTCATCATCATCCATCAAGCCAAGGTCAAGCTCCAAGTCGAGGTCCAAACCGAGCTCAAAGTCATCTCCGACGCCGCCGTTTTCGAGCTCTGCACTCATCGCACGGAAATCTTGCGAGCCAATGCCTAGCTCGTCACCGAAGTTGAGCTCAAGAGTGCGGTCATAGTCGAGCTCCAAGTGATGATCTTCTCGCAGTGTAATATCAGCTTGCTTCGCTATTGTCGACCTGCCCGCTTTATCTTTGCGGCTAACTACAGGCGTTGTCTCGAGAGCGTTTATGTTGAAGTTGTCCCTGTTGACGGTTCAGGGTAGCATATTGTCAGTCGTGTTGAATGACCATCTCAGGAGCTTTGCAAACCCTGGCTCACCAGATACCGAATCCACCAAATTCGGCATTGTACAGCATGTCAAAGTCGTTGGCGCCGCGCTCTCCTCCTATGTTCAGGTTGATATTGGCTCTTCCACCCTCGTCTTCCGCCATGTCTACATCTGCACGGGCGATGCGAGCCCGGCCAGCGTTGCCGCCAGCAAAGCCATTGGCATTTGGGACCTGCTTGAAAGCAAGCCTGATCTTTACAAGTGCATCTGTGCAATCATCGTGCAGGTACTTTGCCTTGCGCGAGTAGATGCGCGCGACTCCAAGCAGGAGCTGCCCAGACAGGCGGAGGGCCATGACGGGCACGACATCGGTCCCGAGGATCGCAGTGACGGATTTGGGGATGCTCGTCTGGAGTAGGGCGCTCTTGGAGAGCTTGCGCTCGAGGTGCGAGGCCAACCATACCTTGCCGAGGGGTCCCTTCTTGTTCAGGATCTGGTTGAAGAGGCGGGGCGTGCGATGACCACAAAGTCGTCGCGCGTGTCAGCGATGCAGCGAGTGAGGCGCGCAAGGAGAAGCATTGGCTTACAGAGTCTGAGAAGAAGGACGAGGACACCCCCTCTGCCTGTGCGGCCATGCTGCGCGTGCGTGCGTTTCCTGCGTGTATGTCTTGACGCCTTGCTGCTCTCTGATCGAAGACTCAGAGGTCTAACACGGTGCGACGAGCTGACGGACAGCGCACAACAGTGAACGAGTGTGATGGGGTGCGCGCTTCTTCGTGTCCTGCTGTGTCTCTACTGCGCCCTTGTCTCCCCTGCCGCCCAACTCGGTGCAGAGGCAAGACTGACAGGCCAAAGGCAAACGCGAGCACGCGTGCGACAAAAGCAAGTCGCGCACAGATGTGGCAAAAGCAGTACAGTGAATGCTGGTCATAGAGCTCTATTGCGTGGGCATGTGCGCTGAAGCAACTGCCTTAGATCTCAGGGGGGATCTCTCAGTCCCTGCGAAGCGGCTGGACTTTCCTGGTCGGCTCGCCTGAATGCGACTATCTGCGTGCAAGAAAGCATTACACACACTCAATTGAAGTGCACCGCCCATCGCTCTCTCCCACTGTACCCTGTCTCATCGAAGCCCTTGTGCACTGCGTATCTCAGATCAACGTCCTGCCATTCTGACGCTCCGACGTCTTGAGGTGCCGGCTGAAGGGCAGTTTCTCGAAGGGTAAGATTGTACCACAGCACATCCTCGGTCCCTCCTTCTGCCGTGACTTCTCCAACTGCATCACAAAAGTGTCGCATGATGTCGCGCAGCGGCATTGACCGGACGTCGCCTGGAGCGCTGGGCGCCGGCTTTGCTGGGGAGGTCCCATCGCTTGCCGCATTCTTATCGCGGTTGACCTGCCGCAGCCTTGCGCGATGTTGCTGTGGTAGCAGAGGTAACGATGTACGACCTTCGTCTGGATCGTCGAGAAATACGCATTGAGCTAAAGGAAAGGCAGCAAGAGTCGCTGCCACCAAAGTGCCATATGTCTCGACGCCAGCTCTGACAAGGCAAGGCCGTCAGACGGAGTCTACCTCAGCACAAGACACAGTGACTGGAAGAGAGCAATGTTCCATACGCACCCAGCATTTCGCTTTTCCGCCAAGAAGGCGCTCAAGCCAGAGACGATGACCAGATCTGGCTGTTTCTTGAGAGTCAAAGCGCCCTTCCCAGCAGACATAGCGGCAGCAGGGTGACCAACAGCAGAGCAGAAGAAGATCCAGCGGGCCATTGTGTCGAGAAACTTGATTTCCACATTGCTGTCCAGAGCAGCAGAGTCGCCACCAGTGAGCTCTGCCAGATTCTCTGCGTTCTCGAGCACTGTGCTTTCCAGCAAACGAGCTCTGGAGGAGCAGAGCAGCAGTACGTGCCTACGAGGCGCCATGTCCGTACTCGCATGACGTTCGACAGTTGCACGGCCGTGTGAGCGCCCGCCTGCGGATGCTAGTGCAAGCTGAAGAGGTGTCGACGGTGGGCATGGACCGAAGAGCGCGAGCCTGCGGAAAGGCAGCGCATGAGATGGGCACTGCGCTTGAGGAGAGAAGAAGTGCGCCAGGTCCAGCAGCTCGAGTGGGAGGGCAGCGCTGCCCTCCATCTCCTGCATGCGGCCAGTCGTTGTGGTGGAAAGCTGGACGACGGCGGCTAGGCAGCTGGCAGCCATTGACAAGAGCGTCACCGACTATGACATAGCTGCACGGCCTTCATGGCATCCACGTAGCCTGCACAAATCCTATGCAGTCTAAATGCTTCATCATTGCAGAGACTTTTCGATAAAATCTGGGCTACATTGTTTCCTCCTCTGTCATGCACCGTGATTCTGCCCTGCTAGCCCACAGTCACTGCACACCCACAGGCACGATTGGCTCTCTACTGCTGAGGGTATCCTGCGTCGAAGAATGGCACTTCTCCAACCGAGCAAGCTCGCTCTCCCAAGCGAGGCTCGTTGAAGTCAAAGGTGGCGGAATGGTAAGTGTTGCGATTGTCCCAGATGGCCAGGTCGTTTTGCTCCCATCTGACACGCGCTTGCAGGTCGTGATTGTGCACAAGAACCTTGAAGAGGAAACCTAGAATCAAGTCCGACTCGAAAGGCTGCACGGAGGAGATACTTCAGTCGACGCGACTTTCATGCGGAGAACCTGCTGGAACTCACAGTCAAGCCGACAATGCTCTTGGTAAAGGCGCGGTTTACAAAGACTGCTTTGTTCCCCGTAACTGGATTCGTGCGTACGACCGGATGAACAGCCGACAAATCCTGGTTGCGATTGAACGGCGACTGTGCAATTCGTAACTTAGCTAAGGATACCAAGATTTGGTCTGATAGACTTTAATCTGATAAGATTCACTTACACCTCTTTCACCCTGGTAGAGCTTTCCACCGTTGCGCTGGACCTCCTTGATGAACTCCTCACCCGCGTGGACGGCCTCGAGCGTTTCGAGGTAGGTTGCGAAAGAAGGCGAAAGCCGCTCGTATAGTGCTTCTCCCGATGCGAACATCGTGTCACCGCCTGAAGAAGGCAGTTGGACAAGCTTGAGCATCGAGTAGTCGGCTGGGGCTTTCTCCCAGCTGACACTGCAGATGGCAAGGAGGACAGCGGTGAGTAGTCTTTCACCATCACCAATGGGGATGCCATCTGACGACCTGCTTACTCTGAATGCCAGCCATTGGCTGCCCAGAACTGTCTGCCGTCGGCACGCCAGAAGCCACCGCCAGCCTTCTTCTGAGCCTCTGAGCTGATGCGCTGGATCTTGATACCCTCGTCTCCACCTCCGTTGACGTTGATGCTCGGATGGATGTGAAGACCAGACGACCTGGGAGCTCCTGCTGCTAGATGAAAGCGCTTCAAGAACTCCTGCATTTCTGCAGAGGAGATCTCCTGGTTCTTCAGGAAGAGCACGCCCCGCTTGCTGACTGTATGGCAGAGACGCATCAGACATCAATTGCCTGAGAACTGAGGAGGATCTACCGAGCGAACTGCCAGACATACCTATATGGGCAAAGTCACGCAGAGTGGCATCGTCTGCGCCCAGCAGGTCCTTGAGCTGCAGCTCTGGGCCGTATTGGCGCCCGATCTTTCCAGTGAGTTCCACAGACGAGTATCTGTCGAAGCTGCCATTGTAAGGCAGCGGACCGGTAAGCTGAGTCTTTCCCTCGTCGCTGACCTGCAGCTTGAGCGTCGTGTAGCGCTGGGCGATGTCCTCTACGGTCGAGGTGATGGTCGCCATGATGGTTGTCGTCGGGTACTGGTACTGGATTCAACTGCGCGAGTCGAGTGGACGCAGACAGCGCCGTCCGAAGCGCTCGCCCGCATTGCTCCGGCAAGTGTGGCTTCATCAATCAGCCAGGCACGCCATAGCTCGACACCAGCTCCGCCGGCGCAGGCACCATTACTGCGCGATTCTTTTAGTGAAGCGACCGCGTTCCACAGCCGGGCTATGGCAAATCGGGCCTTTCAGATTTCAGCTTTGACCTTTGGCCCTAATTTACTTGGCCGTATTCGCGCAGGTGGATGGTGTCTTCTTGCATCATCGTGCCAACTGCAAGCAGCACGCCACCGCCAACGATCGAACGCACGTGAAGACGGCCTTTACACGTTCGCAAAAGATAAGAACAGCACACGAGCACGCAATTTACGGTCCGTTACAAGGGTCTGGAAGCAACATACGAAGCTGCTCGCTGCTCGCTGAGCACCGAGGTCTCCATTATTTCTGTTTTCTGACTTCGCGGACTACCTCGTTCTGTGGCGCCATCGATTCAGCCCTAAACTTCCCACGTAGGTCCAAGGCCAGAATACAAGCAACTGCTGCTTGGCCGCCGGCTAAATCGTTTTTCTCTACCCTCTACTCCGACACCGGTATCGCGGTACTTCATAGCACGTCCATTTCATGCGCCTGAGATCGTCCCTGCCGACTGCTGAAATCGCGCCTTGCGGGACCTGCATGGCGAAACGAGGCCCATGAAATCCTAAAGCATCCTCGCAAGAGCAGTCTGCGCGTCTTTTACGTTTCCCTTGCTTCTGTTCGCACATTCCCTTTGCCCTTACCCAGTCCTGCGCCCTTTCCTTCAGGAAAAGAGAGACGACATCATGGGTGTTCTCTCACGCTCGTCCCCAAAGTTTGAAACGCCAGAGTTGGCGGAAATCATCGACTTCGTGCCAAACTGGACGGAGGAGGAAGAGGCCAAAGCCAAGCGCAAGTAAGCTGAACGGATGTCGCACTTATCGGTATGAGAATCCTTTCGCTCATTGCGTCTATCCTAACAGGCTCGACTTCACCATCATGCCTCTCCTCATGCTTGGCTTCTTCTGTCTGCGTATGTCTAATTAAATCCACTTTCTTATTCGCCGCTCGACATAACGTCCCTGCCAGAACTCGACCGAGGCAATATTTCCAATGCGATCACCGACTCTTTTGTGAGGAACAAGCCGCACGACTTGCCGCCTGCCCATTGCATGCTGAAGGTGGCCGCGCCTTATGTACAGTTCAAGGACGTTGGCATCGTCCAGGACCAATTCAACATTGGCCAGCAATTGCTCTCTTTGGGCATCGTCCTGCTTGAAATCCCTTCAAACCTGATTCTATACAAGATAGGGCCTGGAAAGTGGCTTTCAAGTCAAGGCAGGTCCTTCTTCCCCCTTTCTCTGTTAGTCTCGCTAACCCTTCAAACCCTCTCTTGACGGCAATCGTAGTTGTGGCTTTCGGATTGGTGTCTACCTTCCAAGCGTTTCAGAAGAGCTACGGGGCTTTCCTGGCTACACGCCTGCTTCTCGGCCTGACCGAGTCCGGATTCATTCCCGGTGGCTTGTACACCCTCAGTACATGGTGTAAGTGCTGCTTTCCGCCAGACACGACATAGGTTTTGACACACGTATTTGTTCAGACACGCGCAAAGAGACCTCTAAGCGAGTCACTATTTTCTTCTTTGGAAATCTCGGAGCGAGTGCACTGTCCAACATACTGGCCTATGGAATTCTACAAATGGGCGGAGTCGACGGACGGCCTGGATGGTTCTGGTACGTTTTACCCTCAGACTCTCATCAATAAAGATGACTGTGACAATCGTGCAGCCGCTGACCCCAGATTATCTGTTCATAGGCTCTTCGTCATCATGGGACTCTTCACTATCGTGTCTGGTTTCGTACTGGCCTTCTTTCTGCCAGACTCTTTCCAAAATCCTCGAAGCTTCCTGCTGCCAAAGTTACAGATTTTTACCGACAGAGAGCTCCACATTCTCCGCTACCGCGTTTGGAAGGACGATCCCATGAAGTCGCAAAAGAAGAAGCACATTTCCTTCACAGCTTTGAAGAGTGCTTTGAGTTACTGGCCACTCTAGTGAGATAATTGTGCTCAACTTCACCGGCCGCTTCTTCTGACAGTGGTTTGCCCACAATCGCAGCGTCCACGTGCTGATCACTCTCTGCAACAATGGCCCTCTCACTGCCCTGGGAGCCTATACTCCAACTATTATCAACAGTTTCGGGTACCCTAGACTCAAGAGTAACGCACTGGCCAGTGTTGGCTTGTTCGTCTGCTTGCCGGTCGCTTTTGCTTTCAGTTACACGTCCGACAGATTGTAAGTACGACACAGCTTTCCTGGATTGGCCCGTGGGACTGAGGCTGCCTACCAATCTGTGCTCAATCGTCGGTACCGGCGCATACAGTAATCTCCGAGGTTTGACTACAATCGTGGCGCTATCGATAAACCTTCTCGCTCAAGGCCTGCTGAGGGGCTTCACCACGTCCAACGATCGAGAACTCAAGTATGGCATACTTGTCTTTGTGCAGATCTTCAATTTCCTCGCACATTGCCTCAACATCGCATGGATGGCTTTGAACGCTCGCAATAGCGAGGAACGAGCAGTAGCCATGGCAATGTGAGCATGACTCGTTTCCTATGCTGGTACTTTCTACTGACTCTGCAGCCGACTCCACAGGATCATAATGGCAGGTGAGCATGCGTCGTATTCAATGCTGGTGCTGGTAGTACTCTCCACTGACGCTGTAACCCAATTCCGCTAAAATTGCAGCCAACGCTGCAGGCATATATGGCAATCAGCTATTCCGACAAGACGATAGACCGCGATATAAAAGAGGTCTAATGGTGGACACCATTATCATTGCCGTTGCCCTGTGCGCGGCTGTCTTCCAAGCAGTCTACTTCAGATACCTAAGGAAGGAGGTAGCGAAACCCGAAGACAATTCGGGCCTGGTCAGTCGCGCCGAGAGTGACATCGAAGACAAACGCACCCCTTCCCTCAGTCCTGTCCTCGACAAATGAGCACGCAACGGAGGTTTAGGTTCTGCAGGTCTGGCTATCTGCCGTGGAGGTTATCATATGAGAATAGATTGCATGTTCAGGCCGCTTGTGTATTGGGAATTCTACAGGGTAGTCTAGCCGGAATGAAGCTTAGAGCATGTTGGAGTCATCATGGCTCACAATCTGACCTATGACCTTGATCGCGAGCGCTGGTCGCCTCATCAAGCCTTGACTGATTCAACAATTCTGTCACAAGCAGACACAGACTAACGCTCACGGGATAACAAAGCTACTGGGCTAGATCGACCAATCTTTCTTTGGCAGCGGTGGCGCCAGGGGTGAACGTTGCAGGGGACTTGCTGCCAGATTTCCAGCAGAGCGGGAGGGTCGCAAAATCTGGCCGTGACTGGGCACGGCTACTAACGGAGGCAGTGATGCCTCATGCAAGCTGCGGACCACGGCAGTGGTAGGCATAGCCGCGACACCAGGTGCCGCCATAGCATGTCCTACCTCTGCTGACCCCAGCGCTTGAGGCGGCGTTGGGGCGGCATACGCACTTGATTCGAAATAGTCCAGCTCCGATACGTATCGCATATCCCCTTCTTTCTCACCATAGCCAGTCGCTGGGGACGTTTCGGTCTGTGCAGTCTTTCTGATATCTTCCGCATCTGGGCGCAGGTCTTCGTCTCCGTCTCCAAGGTCTAGGAAGGATTTTGATGAGTGTGTTCCGGGTTTGCCGACGGCATACTTATATCCGAACACTACAGCGTGGAAAATCTGAGATAGGAATTGCGCTGAGCATGAGGGAGCAGACACATGAATCCACACAGCTTCTCACCTCTCCCACGAAGTCCCTGTAATTGATTGCATCGATATATGCTCGCATCGGTTTCGTGCGATTCTCAAGACCATCCAAAGTCATCTGCCGATACTCGGATGCCGGATAAGCCCATAGTATAACCAACGAAAAGATGACCATCTATACAAGACGATATTTTGACCATGACCCCGCGCGACCGGATGAATTATAAGATACCGCCGCGGCTCACCTCGACGCAAGTCACCAGGGCTGTCAGACCATCTGCAATGTTCGTTTTACTCCAGTACTCTGGCGGTGTGCAGATCAGATTGTTGTCACGTTTCAAGCTCTTTTATCTGCACTCACTGTTCGCCTTTATAACGCCGTTTGATGCCAGAGCACTGAAAGCAAAGGCCTGGTAGAAGGTGATGCAGACCTGTAGAGTCGAGGTAAGTGAGCAGAGATCACGCTGCCCCAAGGCGCATAACGCACCAGTAGCTTGATAGCCAGGAACTTGGTCATTGGCTTCTTTCCTGCCAGTCGTTCCTTGACCAATGTGTAGAAGACTATGAGCCCGTAAAGCGCTATGCTGATGCTCACAAAGTCGACGGCTTCCAAGTAGACTTGGGCAAAGTACTGACAGTCTCATATTGACGTCAGCGTTCTGCACGCAAACATTTCGACAGAGCGACGACCTACGGGACTCAAGCGATGCTGTGAGCAGAAACGTAAGTGGATGAAAAAAGGCTTCATGCTAGCGAAGTCTCGCCTACCGGGCAAAGTTTGTTGAAAGAGTGGTATATCATGCCAATCACAGACATGAGAGGCCGCAAGACCACATACTGAAGGACACTGCCATTCAATGCGAAGAGAAAGTATGGCTTGCCGGGTCTGTATCAGAGTCGATCAGTATAGGGAGATCGGGAAAATAGAAGATGCTCTACCTGTATTGCATACACTGGCAATTATTGGTGACGGTTTCAGCAAGAAGATCGTACTTAAAGTGACTCCAAGGAGTGTAAACTTACGCCGAATGGCCAAGGTAGCGGTAGCTTGTCTTTTGAGCGCATAACCGCCAGATGCTCCTCGGTGGAGGTACCGATGTAGGCCAGCATCAAAGACAGGAAGGCCATGAGAGCGAATGCTTCGTATACGATAAGGATCAGCTTGTAGTAAGTGAATGCTCGGTAGTATCTGTAGGAAAAGAAGCTGATGATGCTGAAGACCATCGGCAGCCAGATGATCCTGATGATCTGGCGTTGTTCTTGAAGAGCAACGCCGTTAGAGCAGGACTAGGGCTGGCAAGCGTGAGAGACCTCACCTTTCGGCCGGTGATAGTGCCGAGCGTGTCGAAAGGTGCTGAACAAGCAGATGGCAATAGTCTGCAGAGGCACAAAGCACGCGTTAGATGCTTTGATGGCTGGAGCACTGTCTTCTGCCTACAATGATCGTGGATACGCCTGCAATTAGCCAGCCAAGCTTTACATTATCCCAAGAGCCGGTCTTGAAGTCTGTTCAGTGAAGGTTTAGCTCACATTCGGCTGTCAGTAGGGATGCTACATACTCCACTGGCTGCCATCCTCTCGTATACTTGCTTCAACTTTAGGGCACACGGGTCCTGATCCCATGCTTTCACAAAATGAAAGTGAGCGCACAAGCAATAGCTTGCAGATATCAACGGGAGCCAGCTGAGCGGTCGTTAGTGAGACGTTCAGCAGCGGAGCCTTGAGACGTGATGGTTATTGTGAGCAGCACTCATAGGGATTGAAAGGGGGCCGTATGCACCGCCATATGACGGAAGCTGAGCGTAGGCACGAAAACTGAAATGCTTCTGAGGCAGCTAGCTTCTGTCCAAGTCGTCAAAAGGGCAACGAGACTCTTCGAAAGGCTTATTCAAGAGTCTGCCGGTTGAGTGCAAAGCGGCACGGCAAGATGCCGCTGCTCACGGACTATGGGTCTTGCCAAGGACCACTGCTGCTTAGTGGCTTGCCATTATTTGTGAGCGGGGTTTTTGCTTTCTATATTGCTTTCATGTCGGCGTCACAAGAAAATGGAGACAGCTGCTTCGTGCGGACAATGTGAGTACCAGAGAAGAAGGGCGTGATCGATGCGTGAGACAGAGTCAGTACTGCGTTGATTGAGCGACAGCAAGCGACAAGCCAGACTCACCAGCAACATTCTATTCGTTGAGTTTTGCGAGGATCTCTGAGTCGCGAAGTAGTGTGTATTCATCCTCGCCGACCTTGATTGTCTGGCCACCAAAGCCGGGCAAGAGGACCTTGTCGCCAGCCTTGACCGACACTTCGACGAGCTTGCCGTCTCTGTCGCGAGCTCCGGGGCCGACAGCGATGACGTGAGCCTCTGGCAAGGTTTTGTTGGCCTCGGACGATGGCAAGAAGATGCCCGTTGCGGTTTTCTAAAAGGTCAGCCAGCGTAGAAAAAGAGCAAAAAGCGAGGGTGGCGTGGCAGGCAGCCAGGTCCCAGCAAGCGAGTCAGAAGCAGCGAAAATCAGCATGAGCCAGCTGTGTTCAACTGTTTGTGCGTTCGCACCTGCTTGGCCTGCGCCCGCTGGACCAGGACCCGGTCGAGGAGAGGCATGACGGAGCGGATGCTCTTGACAGAGAGGGCCTTGCAGGAGGACAGCACAGAGGTCAGCGCGAGCAGCACAGCGTGTGCAGAGACGAGTAGCGCACCATGGTGACAGCGAATGTGTGCAGCGAGTCGAGCAGATGGGCAGTCCGAGCGAGCTGAACCAAGGCCGGCGAATGTGGACGGGCAATGCTCGAGAACTTTCGCCACAATGAAGGCATGTAGAAGCAGAGAATGTATACACGCAGAGGCTGACGCTGTAGCGACGCATGTCTCCGTGACACCCAGTGTACAACAATTCATCTGAATGTCGTCAAAGCCCCTTGTGCTTCGCTTGCCTTTTTCCCACGACCTCGCACTCTACGCTGCACACCTATGCACCTGGCACTCTTGACAGGTCTGCCACCAGTGACCCTGCTGCTCTCTCTGTAAACCACTTCGGACTGAGAAGCTCGTCCTTTTTCGTCAGCAAAAGTCTGGGAAAATTGGCAGACATCGTCAGCGTGGGGGTCCAGGCACGCCTTGGCTACGTAAGGCACAACTTCCCATCGACTCACTTGTATACTGTTCTTAAAGTGCTGTCCCCGATTCCAACAATGCCTCCGATCTCCTTGACCGACTTTGGCACACCAAACGCGTGACATGTAAAGTAGACACATGCACTAGCGACAGAGAGCGGAGAACGGCCAGTGAGGATGCCAGTCTCGTCAATCTTGCGCACAACTTCTGTAGTTGCAGACTGCACAGATGCTGGCAGGCCGAGGTGATTCCCAAATCGCGCGACGAGATGCGAAGCAGACGAAGCGTGCGTGCTCGCCGAGGCAGCGGGTGCAGCGCCAAACGCCTGCGATAGCTTGCTGAATGCTTGTCCAATCTCCTTCTTGGGCACGCCTGACAGCGCGACAATCTCCTTGAATGTACGGATAACCTGCTGGTCTCGACATGCGATAAAGATGCATGCAGCGATGATAGCCGCCTGCTGTTTCTGAGTCGTCGTTCCTGCTTTTGAGCGAAAGATGTTCTCCTCATCTTGACGCTTGAAGAGCTGTTTCGCAGAGTCTGACACTGTTCGAGGCAGTGA
Source organism: Cystobasidiaceae sp. HBUAS51001 (assembly GCA_003351005.1). Taxonomy (NCBI): domain Eukaryota; kingdom Fungi; phylum Basidiomycota; class Cystobasidiomycetes; order Cystobasidiales; family Cystobasidiaceae; species Cystobasidiaceae sp. HBUAS51001. Next base: position 149,198 of record QOZY01000081.1, read on the forward strand.
GATTCGGTCGCACATTTCGCCAATCTCGCTGAATGCAGTCTGCAGTGTCTGCTCGCCAGACTTTTTGGCCGCAGCCTGCGAGGCGCGCTGCAGTGACTTTGCAACTCCAGTGTGATTATCGCGGAACGAGATGACTGAAGAGAGTTGCTCTGCACCCGACAGCAGTGGATCTCCGGGGCCACCGACACGGGATGGATCGTCTCCCTCTGAATCAGCAAATGTACGCCCTGTAAGATCACTAGCATTAGTATGTCTGCGTGGAAACGTCAGCTATCTCCCCTACATTCGCTTCTCGTGTCTACAATCTTGTCTCCCAAGACCTGAGCGTGTGTGAAAGGCGGGCCAGCCAGTGACAGAATCACTGTCAACATGCAACCAAGTACAGCCCTCCAGCAGGGCAACTCACCAGTCCGCAATTGCCGCAGATGAGGTCTCCACTGGAGAACTGCTCAATGATGTAGCCGTTTTCCTTGCAGTCTGGGCAATTGATGCGGACATTGAGGTCTGGCCTGTACTCGTCGCTCGAGGCGGCTGCGGCCGCCCTCGCAGGGTAGGCTTGCATGGCAGGCTGCCTTCGATACGACCTCTTCTCTCGTTTTTCAGAGACGGGAGTTTGCTTATATTACAAGTATGCTACAGGCCGTGCCAGGCCGATGGAATGCTTCGAAGAGTGTGACGGTCTCTCCTTGGGAGGCGCGCTGGACGCTGTCGCAGATAGCGCTGAAAGAGGGTGAGCACTACCAGCCGGCTGCGACGTAGCTCTTTTAAGGCTACGAAAGAACGCTGTCTGGTGCCAGACGTAGTCGAGGTGAATGTGGTCGAGTTGAGCGGACGGCAAGCCCTGCTGGTCTCGCAAGTTCCAGCTGGAAGCTCGAAGTGGCTGAGTCAGCGAAACTTGCAGGCCGCCCTGGTGATGACCATTAGCAAGCTTCCGTGACCAGGAATGACACCATCTGCCGCATCCTGGCTCTCTTGCGTCTACACCGACGCCCGTCATTGACTCTCGCCACAAGCTGTCGAGGTCAAGAAGCGCGACTGAGTCTTGCACAGGCTGGCAGCGCTCCAACCCTCGCTGACACTGGACACTCTGAGCAATGAGAGACCCAGTCAAGGGCAAGCACGCTGGAGCAACGACAGCAGCAGCGCCCTACGCCAAGCGCAGTGGCTTCTCGCGGCCATTGTTCGGCGAGCCCGAGGTGGTCATCTTCCCAGATTTTAGGCATACAGAGCTACAGCTCGAGTCGCGGATCAAGAACGAGATCTTGCCCGCGCTAAAGCTCGACAGCGATGCTCAGATCTGCAAGGATCACCTCTCCGCGTCTGGATGCCCGCGTGGAGCCAGCTGTCCGCTGAGACACACGACACCTTCAACCGCAAACTACACGGTGATACCGGCACCCACGACTGTGCAAGGCAGAACAGTGTGCAAGCACTGGCTCAGAGGACTGTGCAAAAAGGGAGGCGATTGCGAGTTCTTGCACGAGTACAACCTCCGCAAAATGCCAGAATGCTACTTCTTCACAAAACACGGCTTCTGCTCTTCTGGCGACGAATGCATGTACTTGCACATCACACCGCGGCAAAGAAGGCCAGAGTGCCGCAGCTACACTGCTGGCTTCTGCAGAGCGGGTACGTTGATGCTCTTGTATTCTCTTGTTTCCCGTTCTGACGTGATATATGCAGGTCCAGAATGCCCTAACAAGCATATACGAAGGGTTGCTTGTCCTCTTTACCTGGCAGGCTTCTGTCCAGTAGGACTCGACTGTCCTCTCGCACAGTAAGCAATGTAACACCTCACTCTGCAGAGAAGTATGCACTGACATGCTTTCGCAGTCCACCCTTTACAGAAGCAGACATCGAGCGAATAGCCTCACACTCCTTTGAGCGAGACAGCGACAACCCCATCTATCGACACGCAGCGCGCGAGCGAGAGATGCGCGAACGGGAAGCAGGAAGACCAATTGCAAGCTTCATTGATGGTAGCGCTGTCGGAGGTGCTGGGGATCTCATGCACGCGGACAGGAGACCGCCGCCGCCAAAGGGAGGAATGCGAACAGTCACTTGCTTCAAGGTCTGTCATTCGTTGCATTAATGCGCTGATCACTGCTAATTTTGCAATTTGTCTGACATCGTCTTGCAGTGTGGAGAAGTTGGTACGTAGCATCGCTAGTCTGTTCAGCCGCAGTGTTGTAATCGACAAACAACCGCACATTTTTCCTTTGATCCACACCATTCCCACAGGCCATCTCGCCAATCAATGCCCTAATCCATCAGTACCCGGCAACGTGAGTGTCCTTTATGCGATCGTCGTTGTCGCTCATAGCTGATTTAGTACCTTCTGTGCGAAAAGCGAGGCGGAGTCGAGAGAGGTCCAGGTGGTCGACCGCTGGATAAGCGATAGCTTGGGCATTCTGCAGATTCCACTGGGCTGTCATTCGTTTCACGTCAGTCATCGTTGTTTGCAATCGAAGCACTGTAGCATAGTATATAGCGGAAGGGCGGGGCATAAGCCATAAAGTGTTTCGCGGCAAGGGTCGGGGAGCCGTCAGTTAGATAGCGGCTTTACACACAAGGATTTAGATTGATAGCAGCACGAAAGACGAGCATCGTATCGCGAAAAAGCTAGCTGACTACATTTCAAACCTCTGAGGCCTGTCTAGCAGGTGCATCTATACTACCTCTGACAAGAAAGGAAGTGAGAGGGCGATTGGCTAGCTGACCCAAATGTGAGAAGAGTGTATATGAAGGCTATGATTTGCCGCTTCGAGATCGAAAATGAAGAAAGAAGTGCCCAGAAATAATTGACGTGTACAAGTTTCTGTCGATGTACAGAACCGGAATAGATCGCGGGCGGCGCATGCTGTTGTCTTTGATGAGTAGCTTTAGACAGCCTTTTGGGAGGCCGCTGCCGCGCACGCGAGACGAAAGATTGTACAATTGCAATGGCCTTTTTTGAATTGTGTTATGTCCCGACGCTGAAGCGAAATTCAACGCCAGCGGGTACTGCCGCTTCGAGGAAACGAGCGGGGTGATACCCAAAGAACGATAGCACGCGCGATGAAGCGTTGTGTACCGTTCTTGACTTGATATTGTCCAGCTCGTATACCGATGAGACTGGATGAAGCTGCCCGGTGATGTCGGCAATTTGACAACAACCTGAATTCCGCGAGCTCGATGATGTGTACCCTAACCTTGAGTAACACATGATTTGATGATCTTGAAGTTTTGGCCAGCATAAGACATTTCACGAGGTGGCCTCGCGCGAAGCCTCAGTCCAGCCTGCAGCCAAAGCGCGCATCATCCAGACCGTCTTTTCGTTCTCCAAGGTCTCGAGTCGCTCAGAGAGTGCTGCAATCTTGTCCTCGAGACCTTGGAGGTGCTCTGCCTTGCGCTGTCGAGACCGACGAGCAGCCACGGTATTCTGGCGTCGCTTGGCTTCGATGGACATTTCAATGGCGCCTTCGACATCCAGCTCGCCATCGTCGACGAGCTCAGCTTGAGCCTTGATGGCTGCGACCTTGCGAGCGGCAGCGGCGGGCACTGCACGCTTCGAGGTCTTTGACTCGGGGCCATAGTATGTTCGAGCTTGGGTTGGGGCGTCGAGGGACAGCGGAGCAGCGGAGCCTTGTCGAGTGCCATTGTGCGAGCTTGCAGGTGTGGAGGCACGTGCAGATGGAGCGACCGAGGAACCTGCTCGGCGGGCCCGCTTGGGCACATTATCGTCCACATCCACGCTCGACTCGAGAGTGCGCTTGTTGGATGAAGGCGCGCTGCTGCTTGACGGAGCCACAGGAGCAGAGACCGAAGTCGATAGGGCAGGTCGAGTCTGCGCGTTGAACACGGGCGAAGTGGCTTTGCTCTGCGGCGCAGACATCGAGAGCTCCATCGGCGAGATTGTCGGCAGAGTGATTTCATTCTGCAGCGACGATTGTCGGCGAGGGACAGTGGCAGGCCGAGCTGGTGCTGGAGCCTCCGCCTGTTGAGTCTGCTGTGGGAAGAGCGAGACGCTGCCAAGGTCGAGCTGGCCCCACATTGGAGAGGTCATCAACGATGGAGCAGCAGTATCGTCGGCGACGAGAGCCGGGGTGCCCATTGTCGAGAACGCCGGCGAGCTATCCTTCCAAGCGTTTGCAGCGGCGTCCCCAACGTTTGCAGCGCCAACGTACGGGAATGCAAGAGCAGTGTCAAAGACTGGCGAAGCGAGGTTGGGTGAGCTAGGCGAGACGGAGAAGGAGCGGGGCGAAGCTGCGGCAGATGACGACGAGGATGAAGATGACGCATCCATGCGTGGCAGTGCCGCATAGCTGCGGAAGGCGTTCTGCAGAGAGCTAGCGGCTGGCAGTGCGGGGGAGATGCTGCTCTTTGCAGCGGATTGCTGCTGTTGCTGCTGGATGAAGTCGTTGCCGAAGAGGTTGAAGTCGGCATTGAGGAACGCAGACGTGTCAAACGCAGCTTGGCTGTTCATCGTTGAGGATGTGTTGCTGGAAAGACCAGTGCCAGCGGTGCCAGCAGAGGCGAGCGAGTCGAATGCGACGACCTGGTCGTTCAGGAAGGAAGCGGCCAGCATGTCTGCATGAGCACAAAGGGGCAGTGGAAGCAAGTCAGTCGCGCACTCGCTAGTCACATTTTGCAAATAACGACCAGACATACCAAAGTCGATTTCGCCAGAGTTCTTGGTGTACTTCATGATATCAAAGACGGGATCCGAGAACTGAAGAGCGAAGGGTGCACTTGCTTCTGCGGGCGTCTGCGGGAGTGACGAATCGACGCTTGAAGCGGGATTCTCGGGATTCTCAAGATTCTTGTTCTGTGTTCTTCTTCTGCTATTCCGCTTTGGATTGCCAAAGCCGACGAGTTGCGAGACAAATGTGTCGTCTAGAAGACTGGCAGGCTTGGTGTGGCGGCTATTCGTTACGTATGCACTGATGCTATTTTCTAATGTTTGTGTGAGACCGAGACCTAGAGTTGACGTATCCTGACTGATTTGACCAATGCCGTGGTTTTGCAAAGGCAAGTGCTGCTGCTGCTGCTGCAGAGGCAGGTGACCGAGACTGTTGTCGATGGACTGAACAGACGACGAGTCGACGCTGTTTTGCGGAGCAAGGAGCTGAGCGTAGCTGGTGTTGTAGCTGTCGCTGGGAATGCTAGATGCAAACTTGCTGTTGCCTAGGCAGTTTAATTGGGTGCCGCTTTGGGCGTAGGAAGAATACTCTAGGGCGGTGTCTGGTGGTGTGTAGCGAGCATCGAAGAAATCGACAAGAGAGTCGGGCGTGCAGGCATAGCATGCGCACAAGGATTGGCCGTCGAGGGCGGCATTGTCGAGGACGAGAGGTGAGATGGCGTTGTCGGCCGGAGGAATAGCGGGTATGGTAGGAAGTGGAAGTCGGTCAGTGGAAGAGCGAGAAGAGACGACGGCGCGGGATGAGGACGCGATAGTACGAATAGGAGATGAAGAGGAACGCAAGCTGTAAGTATGTGTGTCTGCCAATTTGTGTGGGTCATGGGAGAGGGGAGCAGAGGGACAAGGGCGCCTTACGGGGAGGGAGCTGACCGAGGTCAGGGACTGCAGACCACGCGTTGTGACAGACGCGAGTCGGGTGGAGCGGATGCGAGCTGGTGAGATGTCCTCGCTGAAATCCGGCTGCTGTTGTTGTCGGCTGGTTGATTGTAGTTGCTGTGCTTGTGCTTGTTGGAGGATCTGGATTGGTTGGGCCATGGTGGGCTGTATTTGGGGTTGATAGAAGACCATATTGGGCTAGGAGGGTGTGTAGATCGTTCAATTTATCGAGGATGAGTGCAGAGTGCTGGTCCTGTCGACTGTATCCGGAACTTGTAGGATAGTTCGGGTGCTGCTCTTGTACGAGACGGTGATCACTTAGAGAACGCGTTGCATCTTGGCTAGATGTGAGTGCGCTATTATACCCTGGGTGCTGAATTGGTCCGCGGTGTGCAGGCCTGGTGGGATTGTCCTCGACGGGTGCTGCGTGTCAGACGGGCGGTCTTGATGGCGGTTGTCGCTGTGATAGGGCGAGGCCGGGTCGAGTCGAGTCGAGTCGAGTCACGGGAACAGCGAGAGAGCGAGTCACAGCGACGAGTGCGCTGCGAGTCGTCTGCTGCTGTGCGTGGCAGTGGAGCGAGCGTATACACACGAATGCGTAGCGTATGTGAGGTGCAGATGGGAGCAGAGTCAAGCCGTGCGGCCGCCCGCACTCGGTGCGCTGACTCGCCCTTGCGCTGCGACTGACTCGAGTCATGCTTGCTTGCCAATTCTGTGAGCCTTCCCCCGGCGAGCACGGCCATTCCCGCCCTATTTGGGCGCACTAGCCCACGCGCCGAAGTTCGCCGTGCCCGAGCAGCCAGGGGTAATTACAACGCGTGCACGTACGCTACTCTGCTTCATACTGTACTTACACTGTACTCGATGAGAAGAAACTGTACTTCTACTTACTGTACTCTACCGTACTGCTTCGAGAGACTACCTTCCAGGAGGAAGGACCCTGCGGGAGCAAGGACGTGGCGACTCCCAATTGCAAACGATCCAAACCACTAGCTGAAATGCCCCCTGGATGCCCCCAGGGAGACCCTGCGGGAGCAAAGAACCTTCACACCAAACCAACATGAAGGAGGTTACCCTGCGGGAGCAGAGAATCTCCAGACCAAACCAACATAAAGGAGCTTACCTGTCTGGAGGACCCTGCGGGAGCCGAGTACTGCCTTTCTGATGCTTTTCAAACGGCTTCTCCCGTCGCTGTCCTTACTAGTATACGTGTACTGATCTGCTGAGTCTACTGTACAGCGACGGGAGGAGCTGTCTGATTCTACTAGCACTATGATCTGTCTCAATCATCTCCTCCCGTCGCTGCACTTGCTGGTCCGTGCGCGTACTCATACAAGTAAGCAGCGCCTCCCGTTGCTGCACATTCTCTTGGACTGTACTGACTTTCTAAACAGCTCCTCCCGTTGCTATACAGCTTTTGGCTAGAGAATCTCTTTCAAGCTACGTGAACAACGTTGTTCACGTGAATTCAAGAGATTTGCATAGGTGAACAACGTTGTGAACTGTATCATCTTTCCGTCGTGAATAGCAGTGTTGCAGAAAGTGAGCAACGAGGTCTAAGCGGGCCGTGAGCAACGTTGTCCACTAGTGCAGTCAGTGAGCAACGTTGTTCAGCCTTTACAGCTGATTTGGGTTCAAGAACAACGTTGTTCACTCGCTCGCATCGCTTTATGTGAGCAACGTCAAATGTCTCGACTTTTATCTGAATGCAAACAACGTTGTTCACGTTAGGCTAAGCTAGGTTTTTTTTTAAGTCCAAGCAGCGTAGCGACGCTTATTCAATCAAGCATTGCACTGTATTGCGCGCTCAATGTAGCTTGGGAAAGCGTGAACAACGTATTGGCCCGCCGTTGATTACGCAGGAACTTGCTGCTGCGGGTGAACAACGTTGCGTGCGTACTTGAAGCAACGTTGCTTAACTACTTGAAGCTGTAGAGGGCTAACAACGTCGCTATGCATGTAGTTGCAAGTATCAAGCGATGAGAAGTGAGTAACGCTGCAGTGCAGCATCTTTGGCGGCGCGAGCGCCTCTTCAGTGCGGTGTGGGCTGGAGAGCGGGCACTGATTTCGCAGGCGCAAACAACGCTGCACCTTCCTCGGCTACACGTACGAGTATTGTACTGCGCTAAGTACTGATATAGTGCAAAAAGAGCGCAAAAAGAACGCGCTGAGCTCATTTGGGCGAAAAGTCGGCTGTCCGTCATGCAGCGTTCGCAAGCAGTCGCAAACGTTCGCAACCAGTCGCAAGGTATCAAATGTCATTGCTGAGGTGTCTATAGCACTGTACAGGCATGTTGCAGAGCACTAGATGCAAAAAGAAAGGCTGGAACATGGCTTGGAGAAATTCAAAGGGATTCTATGTAGCATGTTTGTAGCGTGGCATCCAGATGCGATGCAGGGACGACGACAAGACCAGCAAAAATGCGTTCCCAGACAGGATTGAACTGTCGACCTCCCGATTGCGTTGCTTAACAGTCGGACTGGTTGAGGGGTTGAAGATGAGAAGATGTTCTTGAGATCACGTGATGACCTGAGCTTACCGCTCTAACCAGCCTGTTAAAGAGCGACTGTAAGCAACTGAAAGCAGATACAAGAGAGTCTTGTAAGCGCTTACTGAGCTATGGAAACCACAACGCTTTGATTGACCTCCAGTCTCTTGCTTGCGTTTCTATTATGCTGTTGTAGGTTCATACCGGGTTTTTCTTCGAAAAAGTGCCGAAACTCGCCGGCATCGGCAATCCCTCACTCAATCGGTCTTGCAAGAAAGCGTCGAGTTGCTCCGGTGACGCGAGTCTGTCGGATGCCACTGTCATGTCCGAGAAGACGAGTCGACCGTGCTTATCGATATGGTCTTGCGTGTCAGTCCTCTTCTTACTGACAATAGCTTTGAACGTCCCAGAGTTGACGCCCTTCACGATAGCTTGGATGTCCTTGTCGTCGGCGCACGCTGACCACTCGCCGCCCTGGCCGTCGGCTGACCACTGTTGCAGGCGAGCCCCGAGATCCATCTTTTTCAACTTACCATCGAAGCTACTGTTGCCTGTGAGCTTCTTCTTCTTCTCTTCAATCTCTCTTTGCAGATCATCGAGATTCTTGAGCGTGCCGGTCACCATTTCGCACGCATGGCGAAACTTGTCTTCAAAGCCTTTCTCGCGCTTCACGAGCTCGGCAAAGTCGCAACCTTTGCAAGTCACCAAGCGAACTGCCTTCATTTTGGCCTTGACGTACTCTGGGGCGTCTGTAACCGAGATGACCGAGACATCCCTGCCGCTTGAACTCTTCCTGGCGTCTTTCAGGCGGTTCAATTGGCCTTCCAGGAAGCTGATTTCCTCTTCCTCCGGACTCTTATCTCTGCGCGAACCTCCATGAGCTGCTCTGGCATACGCTGAATCGGCTTCGACGTCTGAGAGGTACCACAGGAATGCCGATAAAGACGCCGGGCCATCTTCGATTCGGTCTGGGCACCACAAGACATTTCCCAGGGTCCGCTCATTGATGGCTTTGCGATTGCCATTGACGATCTCAAGGACCTGTGCCAGCCTTTCTTTCGAGCTTTGTGCGCCGATGGCCTTGAGCGTAGTCGAATTCCAATTCTCAACGGTGTTCGACATCTGTGCCGATTTCAACTCGCGTTGTTGATCCAGTTGCTCTGGCGACATTCTCTCGAGCGATCCAAGAGTCTTTAGTGAGTTCCATCCCAACGACACGCGGATCACGTCTTGTCTAATTTTCTCAAGTGCATCCCAAAGTCCGATTTGCTTGGCATGAGCTTCTGCGGCCGCAAGAATAGCTTTGGCTTGGCTTTCAGATCCATCAACGGCAAGATTTGCGGTGACAATCTCAAGCACGTCGACCATAGCCTGGCAAGCTTGAGCAAGCTGTACGGTCAAGGGGCGCAGATTGCCAATATAGAAATGGCCACCGCCATGATAGAGGGCGACAGTGACGCAGTAGCGGACACCAATCTTGACGACGCAAAGTCTTCCGACTTGCTGGATGTAGCCCAAAGGAGTGAGTCTGATCCAAATCAATATGAGGATGACTGTCAGTTGATCATCGTTGACAGGATTGGGATTTGGAGCGTTTTGAGGGTCATGTAGTAAGCGAGCCAATAAATTGGCATCGAATTCATCGCTGTGCTGAGCGAAAGCACCATCAAGAGCTTCTTGAAGCAGAATGTCATTGCGCTGGAAGATGGCATGACCAAAATATCCTTGCTGGGCAAGACCAACGAGCTTTGCTGCACCCAAGACGACATATCGTGGCTTCCAGATGGAAACCCAAATGACCAGGACGATGATCTGAATGATAATCCAATCGTCTGGATGGTCGATGGTCACACACCATAGGTCTAGCATGGCGTAGCGCCTGTCCTTGTAAGTGCCAGTGACCGTGCCAGTATTGAAGTTCACAATGCCTTGGCCTTCTTCGTCCAGCTGGCGGTCTTGCCTCGCTCCTCGACCGACTTCAAGATCATCGTAGAGCTTGTTGGGCACGCTGAGGGCCTCTTCGGGCTGATCTTTCCTCATAATGGCGCGAGGTGCATTCTGGCCTTCCAGCTCGAAACGACAAGCAATGCGCTTGACTCCTTCAAGATACTCGTCCCTTGCCACCGGTTTCTTGAATGCTTTAGGATATTTGTCGACGAAACGGACAAGCGCGTCGAGCATATTCGAGATGCGCTGGCAGTGCTGCTGCTTCGATAAGAACGGTCCGTCTTGCGAAGAGGAAGAAAGGTGAGCAAAGGCCGTTGGGGCGTTCCGAAGAAGGGCCAACTGGCGCCTAGGCTCGAGCAATTTGGTGTGCAGCTTAATCCGGGGCACAAAGCCTCCTGGATGTTGATTGAGAGTGAGAGCAGGTCCACCAGCGGCATCCACAATAACCTCTTCGATGCCAGAAATGCTCTCATCCGTCCGCCAGGCGTAGCGGGTCGGTGCCTTAATATCAAGCTCCTTCCAATGATAGGCCTCCATCTGGTCACCCACGACTTCTTTCCAATGCAAGAGGAGCGAGTAAGCATCGGCTGATCCGCCGTCCTCGATTTCTCGACCGATGCACGAGTAGATGGTCGTACCGCCATAGAAGATACGAGCATGCGTGATTCCAGCCTCTGCTCTGGCTCTGAGGTCAAGGACCTGGGCAGCAGTCCATGCACACTCATTCGGGTATTGATCTTCGAGCAATTTCATCTGCTCGAGGAGCTTCTTAATGCTTCTTTCTGGGGTACAACTGTTCAAAGTGAACGTGTGAAGGATTTAGCTGATGAAACAATGCAAAGCAAGTGAATATTCTCACCGAATATAGAATTTGAAACAAACTGATGGGTCTGCTTCTTCTTCGTCCCCTTTCGCCACCACCTCTTCCACCTCTTCTTCTCGCTCCAATACTTCTGGATGAGCGGATGGGTCAAAAGTCTTGCCCAAGCGAAAGAGGGATACTAGCGCCGCGACTGTCGCGGGTTTGGAGATGAAGCGCTCTAGTTGTCGCGAACTAGGTACGAGCGGATAGCGGCGAGCAGTCTGCCCTGTCCGGACAGTATTGAGGGCGGTGAGTAGGATGGCGAAGCGTTGGAGTGGCTGTAGCTCTGCCGGGTTTCGCACACGGGCGGCGCGCTTGGTGATGGCTTCCGCATCTGTGAGAAACGCCTGCTTGAGCAGCGCCATTTCCTCCTTCATCTTCTTCACCTCCTCCTTCCTCTTCAATACCTTCTTCTGCTGTCCTTCCGTGGATGCCGCCATCTCGCGTCTGGCTTCGTACTGGCGGCTTCTTTTTGCTGGTGGCGGCATCGATGGCCCTGCTTCCATGCTGGTCTCGACGGTGGTATCGGCGAGGAGGGTGGAAGATGTTTCATCGAGCTCCTCTTGATCTGACGCCAGCTCATCATACTCGCTGTCCTCTCCTTCTTCTTCCTGGACCCTCTGGCGCTTGCGCTGGCCTGGCTCAAGTGCTGTGGCCTGCAGAGCTCCCCTGGCCAGACTGCTGGAGGAGCGCTTCAGCGACATGGTTGATGGTCGAGAGTGAGTGTTCAAGGATCAGTATGAGTATGCAATGTACGCTCTATTGCTCTGCTGCTTGGGACGAGCCAGAGAAGCTGGCCACTGGCCAGCGCACGGACCTCTGCAACCTCAGCTATACGCGACTACCATGATCGTCACTCTGCTAGGAACGGCTGGGAACATTGATTCACAACATTACGAGTCATGTCGTGGCACTGTAAGCAGCAGACAGTGTCAAGGATCGTGCCAGGCACGATCCCGTCTTGGACTGCTTGGTGGAATTGCAAGCGTACACCGTCCCCAGTACACCGTCCCCATGTTGTTCTGGGTCTAAGTACATCCAAACCTTGCTGTGGCAGTACCTTAGTCTAGACGAGGCCAGCTATCCACTCTCTCCCAGAATGCTACCCATGCTAGTGTCTTGGTATTCCGCTTGACCTGCACACCAGAGCGTGCCATCCATGTCGCTGCTAGGTCAGCCAGCTTGTATGTTTGCATCTGGCTCCCTTCGTCCTCTACTGGCCCTTCTAGTAGCCTAGGGAGATACTCGCTGAAAAAAGTCGAGTGAAGCCCACCGTAGCTTTCGCCAATAGCACTCGCCAAGATCGGGTTATCCAGCTGAAGTAGAAGTCTCACTGCTTCGACTGGTTGATGCGCATTCGAAAACGCGCAGACCGTCTGGGCTACGTCTGAGCCCGTTAAGGCAGCCGTAGTGACGCTGGAACCAGAAATCAGAGCGATCGTGCTCCCATGGCCCAGTCTGCCTCGAATGAATCGAGCATCTTCAGAAGTTGCATCCACGCGTTCAAGCATCTTTCGCAGCGGATCTTCGGCTAGCTCCCATATACATCCAGGAGTAGACTCAGAAGCCAAAAGTGACTTGATGACTTGAAGATTCGGCTGCGGACGAGCGCTCAAGTAGGCGATGATGCCAGGCAGGGTGAAGGCGAGGAAATCTTGAGTAAAATAAGAGAGTCCGCTCGACAACGCTGTCGAATGGTATTTCAGACATTGATCAATCGATAAACTCTCAATTGATCAGACACTCACTGTCTAGATCGATGATGCCAGCCTCTTCTGCTATCATTGACTGATGTACGATTGTTGGCGCCAAATGAAGCATCACACGCGGCGGAGTCGAGCGGATGAGCTCGTCGTCAATTCCCTCTGAGCCATATAGAGCGGTGATCCAGCTCGAAACGAGCTTTTTATGCTCCTCAGACAAGGCTTTGAGCAATTGTGGGCTCGACAAGCTGGTCGAGGTTTGGAGCACGCTCGACACGGCGCCGTGGGAGATCTTCCTGGCGAATGCGACCTGTAGGTCATGCCTTTTGACGATGGCCTGCAAGGCTAGAAACATGCCTCCGAACATCTCCATGGCCTGACTGGCGCCATACTCCTCCGACGCATCCCAGGTGTCTAGAACACTGCAAGGATGCTGAAACAGATCCTCCGCTGCGACATGAAGGAGGATGTAGTCCAATACACGGGGTGTTGAGCGAGCCAAGGAAATGATGAACTGATGCAGGGCTGAAAGATCGGATGATGATGTCCAAGCTTGCACCCGCTACGACGATGGCGGTGAGAATGGGACATGAGCCCTTGTCTCGAGGGGTGTATGAAAGTCACACATACCGACGCAACGAAACTGGCTGCAGAAGCTTGCATGCCATAGTCTTCTTGGATATCATGAAGAGCTGATATGAGACTGTCCGCATCAATGTTCGCCCCAAGTCGGTCCGAGAACTGTGGTAAGAGTATCAGCTACAGCACCTTCCGATCAGCGATGCCTTGTATTGCCCTCCCTACATCGCTGTTGGCGCTACTCGACAGTGCCGCTTGCAGTGTCTTGGCATCGTCTGACAGCTCTTCCATCTGCATGCCGTCTGACAATCTGCCCAAATTTCGGGAAGCGGCCTGCTTAGCAGCATCCCAGTCTAAATCCTGAGCCACAACGTTCTGACAGGCACGCAGCAAGCCCGGCAGTCTGCCATGTATAAAGGACCGCCATCTTGCTTCGTCGCGCGTCGCAGGCTTGCCTTGTTTCGCGACTCGACCCAGACAGCAGGTGAAAAGGTCACCCAGCCAAGCAATGAGCACTGCTTGCTTATCACTCTGCTGAACGGGACCACCATGCATTCCCTCTCGATAAAACAGGCGAGCCCGAAGAGACCCGACCAGCTGCCTTTCGCCATCTCTGCAATTGTCAAGCAGGGTAAAGTGCACTATTGCCTCCATTTCCAGCGGCAAGGAAGGAAAGGTGAGATAGGGAATCATTGTCCGTCGTCGATAGGCCGCAGCGTCGAAAATGCGGTCGAGCTTGTCTAACAGCTTGTGTGCCAGCTCGAATGGGTAGGGTAGCGCTACAGCAGCATTGGTCATAGACCGGAGTGCCTCTCTTGCGGTCGCGACTTCTGCCAATAGCTGTTGTACCACAGTAGCATCATTGTTACCACGACCGGGCAGCTCGGCCTGAAGCAGCTGAAGAGCGAGCAGGAATAACGAGGATAGCTGATTCCGAGCACCAATTCCCAAGATGTGGACGGAAGCTTGAAGCTGCTGGATTGCTAGTGCTGAAGTTTCAGAGAAACGAAACCCTTGCGCAACAGACGCATTGCTGGCCAACAGCCCGGCGGCAATGCCTTCGCAGAAGATGTTGGTCGCGCCAAGGCTTTCATTCCCGACTGATGTATTGCTGACGACCTCGATAGAGATGTCTAGAAGCCGTTGAACCAGATACAGCTGTTCGGGGAGTGATGGTAGGCATGCTTGAAGGTACGCCTGTGCCAGTGCGGCATTATGACTGCGTATCAGGACGAGCAAGACATCTGCGAGGGACGCATTCATATCCAGAAAGCCAAAGCAAATGGACTAAAAGGGGTCTCACCTATGGCAGCTTTATGGAGTGTTCCATCGTTTTCGCCGGGTGCAGCATCGTCCACTTCGGCTGCCTTGGCTTCTTTGACCAAACGCAGCCACTGTTTTCGCCTAGTCAGTTCGATTGCGCTTAATTAAAGCTGCTCAGATATAGGATTCACCGTATCGGGCGAAAGTCCCCTCCCAATGCAGATGCGTGTTAGGGCATCTAGCGGTTCTATGGCCATGGCGACGTTGTTGGGTACCAAAGACGCGAGCTAGGTGCTTCGTACTCAGGTACAGACCACTTCAAGCGATATGCGACTCGGAGTATCTGGTTGCGCTTGCGTGCAACTTGGCTTATCGGCTTGCTGTATGGCGTTCGAGACGCACCTCCAGTACTATTGTGGCGGGCTACTAGCAGCAGCTTCCAGTCTTGACAGCCAGATCCGCTGAAGATGGGCGAGATGTCCCAAGATTGAGACTGTCTCGGGAGGTGCAAAGTGTCAGTAGCGCGGTAATTGCGTCTGAGACCAAGCTGCAGAAAGCATCCACTAGAAGAGCCTCTGCAAGATGATCGACTTCAGCGTACGGGTCAGTTCTGCAACGACAGGACAGCGACAGCAGTGCACAGCGCACCGCAAGACCTCGCTATATACAGCTTGGGAGAGATACACAGACGTATCAAGCGCCTAGGGCGCTCTGCCCGCTCGCAAGCATGGTCGACTCGGGTGAGCGAGCTCGCCTGTCCTACATGCAGGCCGGCAGTGCCTGTCCTGGGGTGCAGCCTGCGACATCGAGCTGACCATCTACGGGCTGCTCAGACATGGCTATCAGCGAGACGAGTTCCACTGCCAGCGACGCCCTGCTCATCATCAGCTCCGCGCCAAAGGCAGACCGGTCACGCTTTGAGCGCTGCTACAGTCGAAGCGCTCTGCTCCAGCTCTCAAGGTCGGACAAGGTCTGCGCGCCCAAAGGCCTGAAACACCTCTCCGAGTGGTACGGCGAGTACGAGCCGCCCTCTGTCCATCCTAGCAACAGTAATGGACCAGGTGGTGCCCGCTACTATCCCACGAAGGAGCGGAGTCACCGCACAGGCGGCCAGAACGAGCGCGGCAACGAGAGATACAACGACAAGGAGAGGGACAGCAGAGATGCTAACAGTGCAAATGCTGGAAGCTCAGCCAGTGCGGCGCGAAGCAGCTCAGCCTCCGCGACAGGTGCAATGGGCGACTTCAAACTCGCAGGATCAAAGCCCTTCAGTAAAGACATTGATTCCAATGATGCACTGTCTGGCGGACGACCACGGCGCTTGAATGGACGAGACAGTGACTTTTCAGGAAAGGGAATGGAAGGACGAGAGCTTCGGCCATGGTCAGCGACCGGCCCAAGTGCAAGCACAGATGCAGACCGCAGACGACAGGTCGGTGGCGATTTCGTAAAGAAGGACGGACGAGCTGCCGAAGAGGGAGGTTGGCGCACTACGAAAGAGCTCGAGCGCATGAGCAGAAATCGAGAACGAGATGCTGCCCGCCCAAGTCCGCTTGACAGGGACAGAGACTTGCGAGGTTTAGGAGACAGGCGGAGACAGCCCGCATGGATGGACGAGGATGAGCCGAGCAGCGGAGGCAGCAAGGCCAGCCCTTCTGCGAGCGCAACCTTCCAAAGAAGAGGACAAAATGGCTTTGATTCGGCTCCATCAAGTGGCGGGGGCATGCCAGCCTGGATGGCAGATGGGGCTTCAAAAGAGAGCAATACACACGACGACTCGCTCGAAGCACTCGAGGCAAAACATGGGACTACCTTGGCGGCTCCCGGCAAGGCACAGCATGTAGACTCGATCCAAGCGTGGAAAGCGGAAATGAAAGCTTTGGAACAGAAGAAGAAGAGGGAAGAGCAGAGGGAGCTCCGACGAGAGATGGGTCTGCCCGATCTGCCAGACACTGATGAAGGATCAAACAACAAAGGTGAGACTTTACATGTCACTGTACCTCTGTGGATATTAGCTGACAGCATGTGCAGCTGCAAAGCTGGAAGACACGCCAGCTGCTTCTGCGAGCGAGCCTCAGGCACAAGCGCCTCCGCCTGCAAAATCAGTCTTCTCAGACTTCTTGCTGCCCTCTGCATCGAAAGACAAGGACGCGCCAAAGGTGGAGGAGAAGCCGCGGTCATCTCGATTTGCAAAGATGTTTGTAGCGGGTGCTGCCGAGCCCGCTAATCCACAGCGACAACGTTCATCATCATCGTCGTCTACACCGACATCACAGCAGCCTGCAAATCAGCAGAATGCAGCAAACTCGGGCGCCAACAGCTTGCTGGCAGCTCTCATGCCTGGAGCTGGTTCTGGCACGATGCTGCGGGATGGTTCATCGCCGAAGCCACCGCCATCGCAGGCCGACAGTCAGAGCATGGCTCGACTGATGGAGATGCTTCACATGTCCTCAACACCGTCACAAGATGGGCATCCAACTTCGTCCTCTGCTGGACAACAACACAAACCGCCCTCTCCCGCTCGTAACGATCCTGTCCATCTATCTCAGCCAGATCGCAGGCCTCGACAGCAGCAGCCTGGCGGTGCTCAGGCCTTGTCGATACCGCTATCTCAGCAGCAGCAGCAGCAGCAGCAGCAGCAGCAGCAGCACCAGCAACATACACAGCACGGCCCCAGCTCGCCGTACGAGCAGCAGATCCAATCGCCGCCCAGGTCTCGCCTCAGCAACCGCACAAGCAGCCAGGCGGGTATGTCCAGGTCGGCAGCAGATCCAGCTCAGATGGGTCAAGGCGTCCAGCGCTCAGACTCAAGTGCTGCACAACACCACCAAATGCCGCAATATCAGCAACAAGGGATATCGCCGCCACCTCCGGCCAACATCAATCTCTTGCATCTGCTCAGTACACAGATGCCACAGCAGCCGCCTGGACCACCCAACGACAGCTTCTTGAACCATCAACAACAGCAGCAGAATCTACGCCAACAGCGACCACAGCAACCGGTCCAGTCTCCACCTCCTGCTCCACAAGGCCGTCAACACCCGAGTGCTGCTTCTCCAGCAGACCAACAGGCCCACCTTGCCGCTTTCATGCAAGCGCAGTTAAATGCGGGGCGCATGCCCCCAGGCGCTTCCAACGGCCCTCTGAGTAGCAACATGCCACATCCGCTACAGTCTGGTCTGCAGCAGCAATATGGCAGGCCTCCGTCACAAGGTCCAACTCTACTACAGCAGCACTCGCACCCATCGCACATGCGCTCGCCGAGTGGCAGCGTGAACCCTGCTTTATTGATGCAGCAGCAGCAGCAGCAACAACACCATCAATCGAACGGCGCTCCCCCTCCATTCAATGGTCCTCCTGGAACGGGACCTGGAAATCACCCTCTCCCACCTCATGCGAATCCGAATTTCGCGCAGCAGAATGCGCTTGCTCAGCTTTTGGCACAAGGAGCTGCAGGTGGAGCTGGACGCGGATTACCGGGCCCAGGCCAAGGGCAAGGACATGGATCTGCTGGTTTCGGGATGCCCCCTCCGCCACAGATGCAGCATGGTGGCATGGGTCCAGATCCTCGCTTTCAAGCGCGTAGTCTATCTGATCAGCCGCCTTGGGCTTATCAACAGCAGCACCAGCACCAGCCCTTGCCGCCTCATCACCAGCAGAGTAACATGCACCAGGCGCCCTCGCCACAGATGCAGATGCAGCAAAATCAGATTGACCTCATGGCTCTGCTTACCGGCGGGCGCAAGTGAGCGCTTGTCAGCTGTCGGCATGCACATGCGCACGAGCACGAGCATGAAGGTCGTCTCGAGATGTGCTCTGAATGCCGGTTCGACGAGAGCATGCACGGTGCAGAGTGGTGTAGCATGTCAAGCTCTATACTGAGCCATCTATAGTCAGACAGGGAGAGTTAGTGGCTGTCGATAGCTCGCATGACGGACTTGTCAATGTGCAACGATGTGTTACGTGGCGCCAAAATATTGGGGATGGACGCTGCCGGCCTGTTGCATACTAATCCATACACGACGTCACCGCTTGCCGTGGTGACCCTTTGGCGCTCCCTTGTGTCGTCTCTTTGCAATATTCGAAAAGTCTCCTTCATTTCCTCTTGTAATCTCATTTCGATTGAGTCTAAGGACCGCTCCACCCTTCTTCATCTTGCCGACGACGCCCGTTATTCCCTTTGCCTTTTTACGTCGTTCATCCTCTACGCCAGTCCGTTCCCTTCGTTCCTTTTTCGTGAGTGCATATTTGCCTTTACCTGCCGGGGTCACGACACCAGCAGTTTTTGCCTCTGCATCTGCAATCTTGGCACGCTCCAAACGTGCGGCGTAAATCTTTTCGCGCAGCGTACGAGGAGCGCGCTTATCGATTATTGCTTCGTTTTCTTGAGCTTTGCGAGTTAAAAGTCGTGGTGAAGGGAGAGCGGCGCTCAGCGAGGGTAGGACGGAAGTTGAACTTGCGGGAAGACCGGAGATGAGCGAGTAGAGGGATGCGTCGAGTTCTTTGAGGTGCCTATTCATTATGGAAGTGAAGAAGAGCAACGAGAACGGAAGGCGAGGCAGAATTTGTGAAGACTGCTCAGCATACTGCCACCAGCTGCAGTACTGGCAGACCCACTTTTCCTCGCTTTCCTCTTCCGCTGTCAGCCTGCCTTTGCCTTTAGCCTTGCTTCTGTTGGCCGCATCAGTGGTATCTACGTCTCTGCGGCGCACTTTTGTAGACTGTGGGAGGAGTGTCAGCATGCGCCAAATGGTGGCCAATTTGCAAAAAGGCCAGACAGACCATAAAGTCATCTCGCTCGCCTGGTATTTGAGCGTCTTCATATCGTGCTCGCTTGCCATTTGCACTTTCACGGCCGTACAGTGCGCTCTCGTTGAATGCGATGACTGGAGGAGGAGCGGCCGCTGCTTTACCTTCTTGATTTTCATCATCATCATCAATACCACCGAGGCCTGTCCATTCTTCAGAGTCGCCTTCTTCGAGCTCGTCTGACACGTCGCTGTCCTCGTCACTGTCCTCCTCGTCGTCGTCGTCAAGCCTGCTCGTAGATGCTGCTGGGATCTCGACGCTCTTGCCCAGGGCTGCTGCACACTGAGCATCGAGCATGGCGAGCAGTCTTGCCTGCGAGTCGTCGATGCCGCCCTCGCCCTCGCTCTCACTCCCCTCGCTGCGCTCCGCCTTTCTCTTCATGGCTGCACTGTGCTGTTGTGGATGCGTGCGACGTCGTACTGAAGCAGGCCTGCGTCAATGTGGCCTATGCTGGCATTCCTTACGGTCCGCCGTAACGGGATTGCTAGGGGAGACTATGACCAGAGGAGCAGAAGGATGCGTGTTGCCCAAGCAGCTCGTCTTTCATCCACACAGCCACAAAAAGATGAACATACGAGGCGAGACGCCGTCAGCACGAGCTGCGCTGTCGCAAATGCATTGCAACCGTCATGCAGGATGCGCACGCGTTTTCTTCTGTCCGCGCGCGGAAGAATGGGCACGTGCGGCTCCAACGCCTTGACGACAGTCTGGCAGGCTGAAACGACTTGCCTGACGACCAGAAGGAGGGCGCTGACGTGACGGACGACCTTTTTAGCTTTCGTAGCTCCGATGCTCACTGCCCCCGATGCGAAGAACCAGTGACAAAAGCCCAGTCCAGGCTGGGCCATGGAACGCCGTGGAAACATTTGACTGGCGTGCTGGCGCTGACTATAAAAGCGCGTCCTTTCGCTCGTCTGCCTCTTGTCTCTCTTCTCTTCTCCAGGACATCCACCACTCCCTCTCGCCCCTCACCGGTTGTCCCCTGCTGCAGTCCCTCAGTCCCACGCAGCCTCGACCTGCTTTGCCATCTCGCTGGATCCTCTCCCCTGTCCAGCCCTTTTCTTTTTCTACGAGAACAGCCGCACCCTCTGGAAGAGGCAGTGAGTGGACAAACACTGGCCGCACAGTGGACACGAGTCTCGCCATGTACTGACTGTGCCTTTCTCTTCTTTCAACTCCCCCACAGACGCCGTTGACACCACCAGCCCCGGCCCAGGTTCGTCCGTACCCGGGGGAGGGCAACAAAAGTGTCCAGCTCTCAACATGAAGCAGCACAGTGAGTCAATTTGCGGTTTTGCGCCTCACCTCGCCTACTGATCCCCTACTGATGAGCCATCTATTCATGTCACAGGAGACACGCGCGCCTACGGGCATCTCAACATTCTTTTTGATGGTCGTTAAGGAATACCGACCATCGGGTAACCATTCCCATATCGTCACAGAGTGAGTTCTTGCATTGCAATGGTCGGCTGCAACGTTCTACTGGATGCTGACGGTGACAATTCTATCTCGTATCTCTTCGCTATCATACACGAACGCCGCTACCCTGGCTCACTCCTGCCACTTGTTCCCAATACATGTCCTCCTGCATTGTGCTACTCTTTTTGCATTTTTCTGACTTTGAATTGTCCTGTTATCCACGCCCTTACGGCGAATGTGTACCATACCCATGCGATCCCGTTCCGGCGTGCAGTAATTCCTGCTCAAACTGTTGACGTGAACGAGCGAGACGCCTGCACCAGGCTGGATCAGCACCAACACAGCGGGACATCGGGACACCGCTGGACTGGACTGGACCAGCAGGCACACCACACGACACAAGACCCACACTCGCTGCGTCCCTTGTCACCCGCGTCGCCCACCATGGCGCCCTCGACAGCCACAGGCGCGCCAACACGCGCCAAGTCGCAGTCGAGCGCAGGCAAGCCCGCAAAGAGCAGCAAGCACAGCAGCGACAACAAGCAGCAGATAGCCTACAGGGACGTCATCGACAAGCTCGACCTCTCTGGCCTCGGCGGCGGGTGTGAGTGCTGCTGCTGGCCCTGCGTGCTCCCCTTGTGGCCGCCTGCTGCTCTGTTGATCTCGCTTCTAGCTTGGAGAGGCGAGCTACGAGCGGGGCCCACTGCAGGATGTAGACTGCTTGACATCAAAGTGCGAATGCTAATTTGTGATTTTATGCCCTCGTCATCGCTCAATCCGCAAACCACACAGTCCATCACAGGTAAGAGCAAGCAAGTACACACGTTCTGCCAACCAAGCGAGGCATCCAACAATGCAGCTTGCACGACATACAGCTGACTAGCTTCATATTGGTACATACCACTCTGCTCTGATCTCAGCGGCCCCTTTGATGCAGCCATTTCAGCACAAAAGAATGGACGGCACGCCCCCATCGGCGCGTTCTCGAGCTCGGCCCTCGATGGCAACTATGGCTCAAATGGCCGGCGACCAGGCGGCGGCGATGGCGTCTCTGCGCGTGCAAAGGCCACAATGGCAGCTATGCAGAATGGCCCTGGTGTGGACGGAAACCCAGCACTTCACCCGAGCTCGTCTTCAGAGAACTTGCTTGGCGGCAGCGGCAGCAGCGGTCATGGCAATGGCGATGGCAGCAGGCCAGGAAACGAACGTCGAAACTCTGAATCGAGCGTCACACTCGGCTATCCCATTGCAGAGATGACGGAAAAGGAACGACAATACTTTGAGACATTTGGAGTTGGTCCTGAAGCGTACTTGGATTATGGAAACTCTAGCTATGCGCGTAAAGCTCCCAGAGCCAGCGTAGCACCTTCGCCTGCCGGAAGCACAACTAGCTTCCCTCACTATCCTGGATCGCAAACACCACCTCTTCCTGGATCTACTCAGCGGCCGACTCTGTCGGTTGGCAAAATGACACGCGCGGATCGGACAGCGAGCATTTGGGATATCGAGGCGACCTTGAGAGAGGGCAGGCCTGTTGGAGCTGGTAGGTTGATGCGTCGTAGGAAGGTGACAGGTGAGTGTCAATGCTAATCCATCTCTTTATTTGCAGCCCCACCACCACCGATGCCCGTGATTCCTGACCGCTTCCTATCGCCTCAAAACCTCTCACCTCCACAAGCTGGCGATTCCAGTGGGAGTGCAAGCGGCAGCGGCGTGAAGCGGTCCAAGTCTCTGCTCGCACGCATGCGGACCAAGAAGGGCGCCATGATCTCGAGCCCTTCGCCGCAATCATCGCCAGAGGCATCGTTTACGAATGGCCAGTTCTCAACAGTGCCTGGCGCTGCGCCCCTGCCATACGACGGCTATCAGGGCATGCCGCCCCTGCCTAGCGGCAAGTCTGATTATGATGGCAAAGAAGATCCATTCGATAATTCGGCTGCTGTTGTGTCGGGCGCAAGTCCAGATGTCGGCTATCGAGGGCGGCCAGGCATGAGTGAGCGTCGGTCCACTTCGCCTGTCGAACAGAAGCTCGCGCATAATTACCTGCAACCCACCACGAATCCCTTCAGCTCGAGCATGGGTCGGGGTGCATCTTCGTCTTCGCGCTCTGGTGGCGGTGGAGAAGGCAGCACGGGCCGCACATACGGACTAGGGCTGAAGAGTTCCATGTCGCGCTCTGCCAAGAATGCAGACCTCGCACGCGAATCCGCCACAGCTGCGATTCTCGCAGAATCAAGTTCGAAAGAATCTGGCATGTCCAAATCTACATCATCTTCCTCGGACTCTTCTGCTTTTGCAAACAATAGCAGCAGGATGGGCAGCCATTCTGCGAATGCGAGCCTGGGTTACGCATACGGCTATAGCGGCGATGAGTCCGCATTCACTACTGCGAGCGATAGGACTACCACGCCTGATCGTTCGGGACTGGCGGAAAGCACGAGCAGTAATCGGACGTCTGGAGGTGGTGGACCATTTGGCTTTGGCAGACCTAGGGGAAGCAGCGCCAGCGATGCCCTCGATACAAGATCGCCTTCAGAGGGCAAATTATCAAGGAAGCCTAGTCTCGCTAGCCGACTGCTGCGCGGCAAGAACAAGAAGTCGACTTGATCTTGGGAGACTTCTTGTCTCTTGCGAGCGAGCGCAAACATCACATTATAACTCTCCAACTCTGCATCGCTGTCGATACCCCGTGCTTCCCGCTGCGTCAGCTGGGTCACGATGCAATTTTAACGACTATCAAATCTATGCTTGTCCTGTGCTATTCCTTGGGAAGTCCGGTAGAAACTCTAGAAGTACATTGTAGTCCTCATCTATTCCCTTTTCTGTGGGTGCACCAGTACTCTGCGAGTTACGCTCATTGTGTTCAACGGATCAAGCTTGTATTGAGTATCCAGCATCTTGGAAGTAGATGACTAGCACTTGGACTGTGCAACAAGGAAGACAAAGCCGGACAGTGCCACCCATCGCACTTGTCGTTGCTTTTGAGCTTTTGCATTGTTGGTCGCCACTGGTCGATCAGCCTGTCCAGTCTGGCCAGACTGTCGCGACACCTTTCTTGACTGCATCCAGCTCAAGATAGCCAGACTTCACAGCACTCGTTCGCAGTGTCTTCTCCCAGACTGCTCCTTCCCAGCTGGCTCTCGCGGTCCCTTGTGCGGATCACCCGACAGGCGACGGTGCAGTGACAGCCTGGGAAAAGCAGGTCCAAGACATTCATCAAGAAGTCGTACCGTCGTCTGCAGCGCCCGCTCTTCATCAGCTACAGCTATTCTGCTAGACAGGACTGCCAACTTCTTGGTGCAGAATAGCGCGTCTGTCGTGCAAACAACATGTCCGGTTGGTCTCAGGCGTATGGCCCGGATGGCTCGCATTACCAGTACCAGACGGCCATGCCCACGCTGGTCATGCCACGCGAGTGGAGCGTGCCCTCGTACCTCAAGCACTCGGCCTTCTACGACCGCTTCACCGTGTCGCCTTCGTCGTCTCCCGCGCATGCGATCCCCGCTCCTGCGGCGTCTACCTCGAGCACATCGCTCAGACCAGGCGTGGCCGCTAGACCTGGGCAAGGAGCGGCTGCGCTTCCTGCTGCCGCTCATCCAGTACACCAGCCGACGCTGTGGGAACAGCATCTTTCAGAGACATGGACCTCGAGAGATCGTGCTGGTGGTGGCCAGCCATCAGCCAGTGCTGGAGTCGCCACGACATCAGGGTCGGGAGCAGGGAACTCGCCTGCAACCACGGCACAGGATAGTTACGAAGAGCGCCTGAACAGTAGCAGAAGTGTCAAGATCCAGCTCCCCTCGATGCTGGATCCCAAACACTGCTGCAAGCGCTTGTTGATACAGGATGAACTGCTGCAATTCTGTCCTGAGAAGGATGACAATGGGAAAGATAGTAAGCCAGGCTTTATCGCCCATACTCTGATGAAAGAACTGATTTCTTCTTCCCCGCAGAATTGAATCGATCTGATCCCGACAAGGTTCTCTCACGCTCTAGATGACTAGCTTCACTACCCATCTGACTGTTTACACTCCGCAGGACGCTGCCGCAGTACGCGCCGACCACCCTATACCCCCACAGACTGGCATCTACTACTATGAAGTTGAGATTGTCAGCAAAGGGCAGAAAGGCTACATCGGGATTGGCTTCTCCTCTCGTTCTGTCGATTTGGAAAGGCTGCCAGGTGCGCTGTTTTCACCTATGCCAAAGCTGTTGGCATTCTGACATGTCATCTTCAAGGCTGGAATCCAGAGTCGTACGGCTACCACGGTGATGATGGCAAGGCCTTCGCTTGTTCTGGTACAGGTCAGAACTATTCTGAGCGGTTTGGGTCAGGCGATGTCATCGGATGCGGAATCGACTTTATTGCCAAGCGCGCATTCTTTGTCAAGAATGGGAAATGGCTCGGGTACGTCTTCAATCTCGCCAATGCCCTCGGGGAGCGGGAGGATCCGACCCTCAAGCCGGGGTATGGGAGCTCCACGGGCAGCAGAAGCAGAGATCGCGAAAGAGGCAAAATGAAGGAGACTCCTGGGACAGCGCCGCTGCAGCTTTATCCGACTATTGGCTTGCAGACGCCCGGAGAGTCCGTACGCGTTAACTTTGGACAGGAAAAGTTCAAATTCGACATTGAAAGCTTTGTCAAGAGGCGGCAGCGTGAAATCACGGCGGATGTGCTTGCGCATACAATCCCTGTGGACCTTGTACGCAGTCTCGCACCGACTTTCCCGCATATAGCCTCGATCAACCCAAGCGTGCACGCCGATAATTCGCTAGACACCGCGAGCGCAGCAGACATTGATGATCCACATCTAACGGCTGCGTTGCAAAACCTAGTCGCGTCTTATCTCAACTACCGAGGATATGCAGATACTGCGCGCAGCTTTCGACGGCAACGACAAGAAGAGGCCAAGCATTGGCAGGAGCTCATCGCGCAATCC
This sequence comes from Cystobasidiaceae sp. HBUAS51001, assembly GCA_003351005.1. Classification (NCBI taxonomy): domain Eukaryota; kingdom Fungi; phylum Basidiomycota; class Cystobasidiomycetes; order Cystobasidiales; family Cystobasidiaceae; species Cystobasidiaceae sp. HBUAS51001. The sequence goes on from QOZY01000081.1 coordinate 174,766, forward strand.
TCTGCGAGCATGGCGGCGGACCTTGCTGCTGCGAATGGAGAACCCGAATCTTCGTCTGTGGCCGTTAGTGGCTCTTCTACGCCGGCAAAAGCGAAGAAGGTGAAGAAGAAAGGAGAAGCCTCGTCTAAGAAGCTGCTCAAGAGTGCATTGAGAACGACTCTACCTACTGCAGAACAGGGAGAAGACTCGCCAATGGAAGGAGGCAGCGAGTCGGCTAGGCTCGTAGCAGATCAGTCTGAAGACATGGAAATGGCAGACGTTGCGCAGAACACACCCGCACTTCGCGACGACTACCTCCTCACCGATGCGGTCGCACAAAGACGTACGATAGACGTTGCAGATGATGGAGAAGCCGAGCTAGCCGATGCCCTACGGCGTCACAAGGTGTGTGCGGCCATTCGGAGAGGCGATATCGACTTCGCGGTTCAACAGCTCGAAACGCACTACGAGGGTGTTCTTCCGTCCAAAGACGCTCTACGACCGAGCACGCAAGACGTGAACGCAACTTCGAACGGACACTCTGTGCCATCAGATCGGAAACCAGATCTCCTCTTTGAACTGTCCTGTCGGAAGTTCGTTGAGCTCATGCTTGCTTGCGCCGCTGCGTCTGACCCTCACGCAGAAACGATCGTCGAAGCGGATGGCGACGGCGAAGAAGACGAGGACATGCAAGTGGCGTCACAGCTACTTCCTGCACATCACAGCTCGTTAGCAACAGCTAGTACGAATGGGCAAGCCCAGCTGGGCGGCAAAGGCAAAGGCAAGGTTAGCACAGATCGTCCGCCTGCGACCCTTGACGAAGTTCTCGATTACGGAGCCCACCTCAATTCACTCTACCCGGCTTCGGACCCCAGCGTGGCGCCCGCGACTCTCGCTCGTCTCAAACTCATCTTCTCGCTGATTGCGTATGCAAATCCTGCCGATTTGTCAACGCACGGTAATCGGGATATTTATGCTCTCACAAGGCAAGAGGAGCGCGACGAGCTAGCGGAAACGGTCAACAAGGCGATGTTGGAGTCGAAGGGTCAACCGGGCATACCGCACCTTGAGCTCGTCTACAAGCAAGCGTCCGTTGCGAGAGACGTTTTGGGCGATGTTTTCGGTGATGGGAGCGCAGCGCTCCTGGGTGACGTTGTCAACGCTTGAAATCAACATCTAACGATACGATGACGCTAGCAAGCGGTCTACAGAAAGCTAGCAAGCGGGATACAGAAAGGCCACTGATCACGATTGCCTCAACGTCAGCCCTAGCCTGGGGTTGACTGGCTGCATCATCGATATGGATACGACGCGCAGGGAGCTGCCGTCTAGTCGCACAAAGACCGCTGCTTGTCATCATTCCCAGTATTGCTCGTTTAACAGATAACATACTACAAAGGTGTTACTGTTGTCGGACGAGGCACGCTACATAGGCACCGCCGCCATCCTCAAATAGACGAAGCGGCGATTGAAGCTGCTTCATGCTGACCTCTGCTCTCCTCTACCTTTCCTTGCTCCGCTACATTTCTTTTTCTGTCCTGCCTCAAGGTAGCTGTACCTCTTCAAAGCGCCTCGCCAAGCCAGCAGGTGGTCCGAGGCGACCAACAGCATGACTGCAATTTCCAATAGCACCCGTAAGCCGGCATACATGTCTGCTCGCGGAGACATACCATGACTCACTCGCATTACATTGCGCACATAGACGGTCGCAGAGGCAGTGGTGATGCGAGCATGCCTCTGCTGAGGCGCACTCCGTCCCACTCGTCTATTGGCTCGGATACTGCAGGTTGCTGTCTACCCATCAAGGCCATGCTAATGTCTGGCAAGAAGAGCTTGTTAGTTTGCGTAGGCCAAGAGGGGCCTGCCAAAGGGAATTGTATCACTCGCCATAGTGCTGATTCTGCTGCACATCGCTGTGACAAGAGGAGGTCAGCAACGCCCAGCCGGTCAGCCTGGACAGTCGAATGCTCCTCTACGACCACATGGGGGCACTCCACGACCATCTCCAGTGCCGACACCGCATTCGTCACCGAATCTGCCCGCCCGGCGTCCATCACCGCTGAGGCGCTCAGACTCTGTGGATACGCTCGCTTCTACGCTTGCAAACACCAACGACGTACCCCCTCGCAGTAACGCGCCGCCAAGCCCACCAGTGGGGATGCCAATCCCCGGTGCAGACCCCAAGAGAAAGCAACCCGAAGATAAGCGAGGCAGATCCCGTGTGGTGAGTCTGCGTTTTCCCCAAGTAGGCGCTGTTCAGCTGCAAGTGCTGACGGGTGCCCCGATGCGCTGAATGCTCACTACCTGGACATCTGGACGGTATGGCTGATTATATAGCCCATCTCCTCCTCCAATTCGTCTACCGAGAATGGAGGAAACGTCAGATCGCCAAGCTTGAACAGTCTGCTCTCACCGAATAGTCAGGCTGCGGTCCAGCCTAACGCTCGAAGCCGGCCAAAACGCACAGTAGGCGCTCTCGCTGATGCTATGTTTTCCAACACAATTCGTTTCCGCCTTTCAAAGGTCCTCGATGATGCACTCGAGGAGGATGCTTGCTTAGATTCGTTGCAATGTGTGCCCGGAGGTTGACGCATGCAATGCTAGTCTGGTGCTTGCCCACTTTATAATCCTGTTTGTGCGCGGTCTCTTAAGCGAGAGTCACCTTGTCGAACAGACGAGTGAAGCTTACTCCGTTGAACACAGTCGGATCAGGCTGTGCAGTCGACATGCGCGCTTTCAGCGAGTGCACGTCAGCTCGCCTCTTGAAACCTGCTCCACTCGTCCGAGTAACCATTTGCTCTCTTCTTTGTGTCAACAAGCACCATTACCTAGTCCTGTGAACGATGAACAGTGAGTTTTCGTCCGCAGTCTTACAGGACTCAAGCGACCGACTCGCCCCATTCGGGCAGACCGTCCTTCTAGCACTACATCAACAGCAAGGACGCCTCTGCTATCTTCGGGGCAGACTCCTGCTCGCCAAGGCAATGTAACACCCGTAGATTCAGGCTCAGCATCCGTTTCGTGCTGTCTGCCAATAAGGACTATGGTGCGCAGTGTTTGCAAAAGAGTGTCAGTAACACCGCCTCTTTGAGGGGTCTGCCAAGTGTTCAACACCAATGTCGGCCAGGATGCTGAATCACAACTCGGGTTTTGTCTTTTTGCGGTAGCCTCGGGGATAGACGAGCTGTCTCTCCTTCGCCCAGGTTGTCGCGTCGAGAGTCTCAGGAATCTTTGAGGGGCAGATCAAGCCAGCCAAGGGTGAGCGGCTTTGACTTCATTTGGCAGACACTCGTCCTTGGCGGTTGAATTTGCTGAAATGACTGCTTGCTTCTGCTACTCGTGCCAATTTGTCAAGGTTCCTGAGGTGCCAAGGGTTGCTCCAAGCATCCCTTCCGGTTCCACCTCAAACAATGTGCCAGTAGTACCGCCCCGATCTTCTGCAGGCTCATCTCCGCGGCCAGGAGGATTGGCAGTTCCAGTGAGTTTCCAAACAACTCGTCGAGCTCTCTGCCCAGATTTCGCTGTGGGCAGCAATCTGCTGATCGTACTGTTTCATCGAAGGACAACTCAAGGGCACGCAACCCCTCTCCCGCACATTCAGGCGTCTTTAGCATCGACAGCGTGCTTTCACCGCCCAGTCGTGCTGCCCTCGCGCCCACTGAAAACAGACATAGCCGCGATTCATCGGTAGATAGCCAGAGCTCGAAAAGATCTGGCTACAGGAAGCGGGAGTTTTACGATTGGGTCCCACACTCGGTTTCGCCAGGAGGAGCAAACCCTGCCATATAATGCCATCTTCTGATGAGACGAACACGGCAAGCGTATTGTTCCCCTCAAGCGCTTCAGTGGCATCACAAACTGTGCGATGGGCCAGCATGCTGCTCCAGCTTCCATATCTGTGCTTTCTACGATCTAGAAAAAGGCACATTCAGTGCCGAATCCGAAATTGTTGCTGCAATACCAGCTTCTTCTGCTAGTGTCTGCTTTATCTTTGAGGGGTAAGACGATGCTCATCAGCGCGCAGCAGCTTGTGTCCTGTATGTACCTGCCTGCAGGTTGCGATGTGAGCTTTCCCGGTCGGTGACTTTTTGAAGCGTGCAAGCCAGAGCGGCCCCTGTCTCGTACGGTCCATATGCACGTGTTCGCGTGTCTGGAAAATTCGGATGTCTTATCGTCTGGTATTTCGTTGGTCATTGCAGAATTTTCGCCCGAGTCGGATGGGCCCATTTGTTGCAGTGTTCGAGGCGTTTCGTGCCAGGCGTGACAAGCGAGGCCGAAGGCGTAGAAGCACCAGGCCTTTGGTCCAGGACAGCGAGCATGTGTATACGCGTGTATACAGGCGCACCTCATGCTATGCAAAGTGCTTCCAGACCACAAAGAAGCACCTCGTTGACTTGCTGGTCTGCCTCATCTTCAAGTTCTTCTGCCGTCAGCGGAGCATCCCGGGAGTCCATTTCAGCGACATCATCATCACTTCACGGCCGGAGTATTCCAAGTTCAAGCTGGGAGGGTGAATTGGGCTGTGAAGTTGCTGATGTGATCTCGCGAAGGTCTGGAATGGGATCTGACGTCGACGTGGATGCTTCTACCAGTCTGTACTCCGCGTCGCCTTGATGTCCTTGTTGCGGTAGCGCGGTCCTATGCTCATTGTCCGCGATTTATGCCGTGTAGAGGTTACACTTGACGCGCCGTGCGTGGATACGACAGGGTATGCAGCATGACATGACCCAGCACGTCGTAGACCGTCTCTGCACGCTCGCAGAACTACTGTTTCATATAAAATACGTGTCAAGTTATTCGTCCTTATCTCTGCTGCTTACGCGAGGCCCGGCCGTGCCCAGTCGACCTTTGAGCTGCTGAGGGCACGGGAGTCGTCTCGCCTATGATATCAGGGGAGTGTGGAATGCGAGGTGTGATGGCGGTAGTGGTGGTGTGGATGAGCGTGTGCTGCAATAGCTCGCCGTGCCTGCACCGTGCTTGCTGCAATTGCCCACCTGCTGTTCGCTGTGGCCAGCGGTGATCTCTCCCACAGCGAGATCAACGCACGCAGCGAAGGTCTTCCCTAGAACAACAGCAGGGAGGAGGGGCCAGAGACAGGGTCTGAGCGCAGGAGAGGGAGCCAGGACAGCGCAGGCTCACTCTAGGTGTCTCCGTCAGACAGCGGGTGCTCGGGCAGCCATGGCCTCGACCTCCAAGGGCAAGGGAGCAGCGACGGCGAGTGCGTCGACTGGAGACAAAGCAGCGAGCAGCAGCAGCAGCAACAACAGCAAGCAGCCCTCGAATGCCATGCTGGGCGTGTCACCTACATCGGCGTCCACAAGCACCGGCAAGAACAACACCCCAAGTGCCAGTGCAGCCGACTCTGCCTCTGTCTCGCAGCAGAGCCACAACACGGGCGCGAGCTACGAGAGCGTCTATACGGACGAGGAGGAGAAGCTGTCAGAGTGGGTCTCAGCGTGAATGAGCTGCTGCTCCGTGCTGCTTGCCTGCTTGTTGCGCTTTCAAGCAATGTCGTCGCCCATCCATTTTGTCGGTGATATCATTCGACGAGCACACAGGCAGGCAGCAAGATGAGAGGGTAGCTTTTCGTCACATTGAACACAGCTGACTCGCATACACCTCCCTCCTCTACGACACTCCCAGCTACGAAGAAGGAGGCTACCATCCCGTAGTCGTGGGCGAAGTGAGTCGGCTCTCTTGCTTCTTCCTTGCCTCCTCCCTGCCCATTCAGCCGTAAAACTCGCCGGCTCGACGAGAAAACAAGATGGGCAAAGCAATGGCACGACAGGGAGAGAGCTGGACAGCCCACTGACACTGTCTTCTGCGTCACCTCGTTGCGCCCCCGCAGTCCTTCTCAGACGGAAGATACATTGTCGTTCGCAAGCTCGGCTGGGGTCATTTCTCAACCGTGAGTTGCTTGCTGGGCTTTCTTTCGTCGTTCTCCCCTCCAACCTCGTATATCCTACGAACGGAGCTGGGGTACAATCAACATGCGCAATCATACAATAACGCAAAACACTGAAAAAGCTTCAAACCCGTTTACCGAGGGCATCTTAACGGCTGGAAAACTGGCAGAGAATCAGTTCTTCCGTATTTGCCGACGTTACCGTTGAGGCTATGAATGGAAGACGTTACGCCTGAAGATGGAATGCCATTCGTCGCAAGCACGCTGCACTCCTCACGTCTGCTTCACACGGAAAGAGGGAAATAAAAGCTAGAAACTGACGCGAAGTCATCTTCCTTCTCCACTTTCTTCTTGCTCTTCCTCCTTGTTCACCTGGCCCACTTTTCACGTCGACCGCGCTACGTGGCTTTACGCTTCATGATTCGATGGATTGTCAACTCGCTTAGGTCTGGCTTGCAAGGGATAACTTGTACGTGTCCTTGCTCGGTTCTCTTTCTGTTATCATCAGCGGCCTTGAGGGCTCATGCTGACGTGAACCTTTTTTGGCACGTGCCAACTGCGACCGACCCGGAATAATTAGCCACAATCGTCATGTAGCTCTCAAAGTCGTAAAGGTGGGTCAACAAAGATCTTCTACATCTTTTTGAACTGACTGATCAGTGCTGATACTGTCCTATTTCACCTTGCTCGTGGCGCATCAATTTCTTGTCACGCCAATCTTCAACAGTCTGCGCAACATTATACGGAAACAGCGCTAGATGAGATCAAGCTTCTTCAAAAAGTCGTTTCTTCCGATCCGAATCATCCAGGGCGGCGGCATGTCGTTTCTTTGCTGGATCACTTTACCCACGAAGGCATGAATGGGAGTGTGAGTGGCCCATCAGCTTGTACAAGAATCAGTATCTAGCGATTGACACGCTGACGGACGTGTTGTGCACAGCATGTGTGCATGGTCTTTGAAGTGCTCGGCGAGAACTTGCTCGGTCTCATCAAGCGATATCAGAACCGGGGTGTGCCCGAGCACATTGTCAAGCAAATTGCGAAACAAGTCCTCCTGGGTCTAGACTATGTTCACCGGTGTTGCGGGATCATTCATACGGATCTCAAACCTGAAAATGTGCTCATCTGCATCGACGATGTCGAAGCTGTCGTCCGCGCCGAGCTGGAGACCACCCCTGCGGCGGTACCTACGAAACTGGTCGGTGTGCCCCCTTCGCAGGGTAGAGGAGGGACGCAGACTCCACGCGGAGAAGGAATATACATTACCGGCTCGCAACCTTTACCTTCGCCTTCGTCGTCATTCTTGGGCACATCGCCTATGATTGACAAGCTTGGTTTCCACATGTCCAAGATCTCAGACACTGCTTCTACAACCAAGAACTCGCCAGTTGGACCATCGTACATGCCTACTGGAACTGGGAAAATCCATTCCGCATCTACATCGGCGATACCTTCAATGAGCCAAAGTCCGAAACTTAGCTCTTCGGAAGAAAATGTCTCGGATGCTATTGCGCGAACTAGGATCTCGTCTGGTGGAAGCATCAATGAGATTTTGAACCAGGCCGAGGAAGAGGCGAATCGTGAAGCTGCGAAGATGGGCACTAGTACCAATAACGGGCCATCATTGCTTTCTCAACAAGCGCAACTAGCAAAACAACAGCAACAGCAAGCAACACAAGCGCAACAAGACGATCAAACAGGTGCCGATGGGAAAACGCCGCATTATTCTACCTATTCTCCACCTCCAAACTATCCCAAAGGCACCGCATTACCACCTCAAATAGACTCTATCGAATCACTCATGAATCCTGCTGATCCGACGAAACAACCCCCTTTGACCGAAGAAGAAGCGATTGCGAAACGACTCGAACAGGAACACTTGTATAGGCCTGCTCCGGAAGCTGGAGACCCAGGAACTTTACCACCTAATGCCCCCTACGATCCGGCAAGTCTGGAGAGGATTACCGTCAAGATTGCAGATTTGGGCAATGCGTGCGTCTCACTTCACGGCACTGTGCACTACGCGCGGAAATTTGATTGTGTTTCTCTGTATCTATTTGCCCTCGCAGATCATGGACAGACCTGCACTTTACAAACGATATCCAAACGCGGCAATACCGCAGTCCGGAAGCCATCATCGGCTCAAAATGGGGCACACCCGTCGACATCTGGTCTTCAGCGTGCATGGTGGGTGCCTCATCTACAGAAAATCCATATCCCTCTACTAATTCATGCTTCCAGTTCTTTGAGCTTTTGACTGGTGATTATCTCTTTGACCCAGCGGCTGGCTCGCGGTACAACAAGGACGATGATCACATTGCTCAAATCATTGAGCTCATGGGTCCTTTCCCGCGTCATATCGCACTAAGCGGGAAATACAGCAGCGAAATTTTTACTCGCAAAGCCGAGCTGCGGCATATTTCACGCTTGAAATTCTGGCCGATGAAGAATGTCATGGCAGACAAGTATCTCATCCCGGAGGAGGACGCAGATACGCTCACGCACTTCTTGGAGCCCATGTTGCTGCTGGACCCTGCGAAGCGAGCTACCGCAAAGGACATGCTTGAGGATCCTTGGCTTGAGGGCGTCATCGTTCAAGGCGAGGAGGACATGGCTATCTTGAGGAGGAACACCTCCAGCGGGGTCGTCAAGGAATTAGGCATGGAGGAACGCGAGGTCCTCAAGCCTGTGGGACTCGAGACTTAAGCATGCAACTCTTGCCCGACATGTCTATTGGACAGCAACGCCAACACTGGCGGCAAGTCGAATTTGCAACCCGACAGTATCAACTCCAGCTACATGTTTTCCCTCTTTTGACAACTTCGTTCAGTTACACCTTTTTAGAAATCACTTAGAGCATCTTTACCTTTCCTCCCTGTACACCTGCAGTGGGACTCGTTTGATCTCTCCTCTCTTTCCCTCTTCTTGGCCCCAAGTTTCATCGCTTCGATTCCCGAGAAACACAGAGTGAAGGCCGCAACGAGATCACCTCCCAAATCGATAACAGTGTACCTTAGCAGTTTTAGACACCCCACATCAGCTGGGAATCGCGAGGCGAGAGCTGAATGTACCATTTCTTATGTCCTCTGCCTTGTCCTGAACTTTCCACAAGTCAATGTAATCAGCAAGTCGTTCAGTCTGTTTCGCCAGCGCGTCTGGCAGTGGAATGGGACGGTGTGTCTGGCCCGAGACGGTGCTGCCTTTCCGAGACTGGAACTTTGCAACCTCCTTGACAATCTCGTCTCCCCAAAAAAGAGTGCCTTCATCCCGTGAAGGTAGCCTTTCTTGTTACAACAACAGCCATCTTACCGAGCTATCTTACTGGTCCCGCTTCTGTATCTCATGTCGGATTCGTGACATATTGCGGTGGTTCTTCCTCCTCCTTTATCGGCGGATGATCTATTGAAGGAGTAGCCTTGGAAGGTGACTTTTCTTTTGACGATGTCCGCGCTCGCTTGGCTGGCCGTTGATCACTTGACAAGCTAGCTGACCGCTCTCTTATTACCTGTTGGTCGCTGCTCCCACCGCCTTGATCGTCTACTGATGGAGAGCGTGAGTTTGACGATCTTCCCGAGCTGCCACGGACCAGAGGGTGGACGAATGTTGAAGGCAAGACGCCCTGGTTGGCCGCACAAAATGAGTCAGCCAGCGAAGGCGACCCCACTTTCAAAAATAACTCACTATTCGAACCTTGACATTATCAGGGTTGTATGACTTTATCCGCTCCTGCGCCTTGATTTCCTCCTCTATTCGAGCTTCCTCCTCTCTTGCGTGATCCTCAGACAGCATCACCGGGCGATGCGGCTTTGACTTTGTACTACTCGACGACGTTCCATTGCTACTGCGGCTGCCTTTGCCCGAGTGAGTGGTGGTCGTCGTAGACTTGGAGTTTGGAATGAGCGAGGTCGGGGAAGACGAGCTGTGTCCCAACAAGCGCGAAGTGGAAGCTTTCGGACTGATGTCCCAAGAGTACCCAGGACCAAAAAGCGAGCCAGAGAAGAAGTTGACAGTAGCGGAAGCAGACGGGAGGTCGCGGTCGATGTTGCTGCTGGCATTGTTGTGCATTTCGCGGTCAAAGGCAGAGCCGTACTGGAAGTCTAGTTCGTCTTCGCCGTCGTTTGAGAGGTTCACATAGTCGGGAGCCAGCGAGATTTCTGGTGCTAGGTCTGACATCTGCTCAATGAGCATGCTGTGACGGCAATATAGACAAGAGACTCAGCCACCGCGTGCATGTGCATGGCTATTCCACGACGCACTCTGCCTCGGCCTGGAGCTTGTCGCGCTTAGTCTCGGCGGCCTCGAGGTCTGCGGCGAGCTTTGCGCGGTCCTACATAAACATACGGAAGCGTGTGCACATGAGAATCAGCTCTATCCCGTCGCCCATGCTTGCTCGTGCCACCGGAGCTTGTTGGCCACCAGCCGCAGGCAACAAGCAAAGAAAGAGCCGACTGACCGCGACGAGATCAGACCATTTCGCCTGGAGGACGCGGTATCTTGCCTTGACAGCGTCGTGCGATGTCCTGTCTGGCCGCGGAGGCAGCTGGGCGTGATTTGGCATTGCTGTTGACGTTGAGGGCGTCGGTGAGAGAGACGCCGCCGCCTGGAGGTGCGGCGAGGGCGAGGCTGGGGGCTTGGACACGGACAGCGAGCCGTGTCCACTCGTGCTCGCAGAATGCGCAAGCGAGAGCGCAGCCGGGTCGACGCTTGCTGTGGCTGCCATGACGGCTTGGAGCTGGGACAAGGCAGCAGCAGCCAGCTTGCCTTTGACCAAGTGACAACTGGTCAGGACAGGCGATAAAACTAGACACTCTGCACACCATGGCGGACTCCAACGATACCAAAGACGCCCGCGTGGCCACGCTCTACACGTTCGAGGGCTCCGTGTGGGTCTTCGCTGTATCCTAATCTACTGCGAGGCGTCATGCTGACACCTCACGAATATGCAGCTATGGCTCAACACCCCGACTCGCATTGTTTGAAAAGGTGGGCAGGAGTCACGCTGAAGGAGTATCTGCATGCTAAGAGTGCCGTCTTACGTCCAGGGCTACACCTCCGACGAGTGCAAGATTGTGCAAGTAGACCTACGTCAGTTTGGCCTGCGACGGCTTCCCCGTTCACTGCACTCGCACACAGCCTTGTCTGACGCTACGATATCTATCTCAATACATGTCGCCCACAGTCAACGGCGCCAATTTTGCGCCAGAGTACCTGCGCATCAACTCCAACGGTGAGTAGACTGCGCGGGGCCTTGTAGTAGCTGGTGGCAAATGTCTGCAGGGCTGACGCTGGACTGTTCTTCTCTGACAGGAACCGTGCCTTCCTGTACGGTACAGTCTCTCCTATCTTTCAAGACCTCTGACTGACCGATGACCCACCCTCTCTTCCTCAGTGGTCGTGCCACAGCTCGAGTCCGCCGTAGACGACAACAAGCCTACCAAGTACACCGCGCTCACCAATACTGTTGAGATTCTCGAATTCCTCGACCGCCAGCGCACATCAGAGGATGTCACTGCCCCTGATGCTCAGGACTCGACCGCAGGCTCATCCTCTGCCAATGCTGGCAACACCAACACCAACCCAGCACGAAGCCTGGCACCAGGCAGTCTGGCCGCCAAAGCTCGTGATGATGATATCATCAAGCTCACGCAGTCGCCAGAGGGAGAGCCAAACTTGCTTCTTCTGTCTGCAAGGTCCGAGGAGGAATTGAAAGCCAAAAATCAAGGCGTACCTGGACAGTTTGTGCGCGGCAGGAAAAAGGCCCTCGAAGGCTACTTGTCGGAAATTCAGAGCGAGGGCGACAACAAGGGCAAGCTCGAAAAGTTCTACAACGAGAAGCTTGCCCAGGCCAAGTGAGGAGACTGATCCACCTTTCGTGCCTACGTGTGGTCGGTGAAACTCTGATGTCTTGCCTCTTCCGCTTGCAGCCACATTCTGGAGTGCTACGAAAACCCCTCATCAGCCGCGGCTGCTGATTTCCTCGCCAAAGGCCAGGCGCACTACTTGTCCGTCTCTGGTGTCTTGCTCCAGCTCAACAGCATCCTGCCACGAGAAGACAGGTCCGGTTTCGTCACTCTTGCCGACCTTCACGCTGGAGCCTGGTTTGCCCGCATCCTTACCTGCGCAGGAGCTACGGACCTCAAGGACGTCGATGGCGCTTTCCAAAAGCTTTACAAGACTTTCAGCCGAGAAGCGAATGAACTCATTCAACTCAAGGCTTGGTGGTCCGTCATGGCGGGCCGAAAGAGCTTCCAGGAGGTCTACAGTGGTGGTCTGCACTAGACACTCCTCTCTGCCAGGATTCAAGACGCGCCCGCAAGGCAAAGGCTGAACATCTTTAATGAACAACAGAGGGAATAAAAACAAAACAGGAGATTCCAATTTCTCAGCAGCATCTCATTACGACTCCCCAACGGACCGAATGTCACTTTTGTAGCACGGTTTAGAATATTTCGCCTCTCGATACGCTACATCGATACTCACTTCGCGGAAAGCTGTCCTATTGCAGCGTAGCTCTCCGCGTCCCAGAACCTTCTGGAAAACGGCGGAACCACTGACGCCGTCCCTGACTTCACTGACGGATTTCAAAATGACGTTTAGGCTCTCTTCGCATCTGTCGCTTTCGCTTCATTGAAGCCGCCAAGTCTTCCGCGATGGAAGGTTGCTGACTGATGCACTGATCGTGGAAGACCTTTAGCTTTGGAAGACCTGGAAGCGGGAGTATAAAAGCTTGCTCTAGAGTTGGGTTGCTTCTTGGTTCTGCTTCTCCCACAACTAATAGGTTTTTTCATCAATGCGCTAGCATCTACAACCGGCTTCGGCGCGCATCAATGGCTTCACGTGTTCCACATGAAGCCGGCTGCTGGATATTTCGACTATCCTGCTCGCGCCGCCAGCGCTCTGGCCGAGGCCTTTTTCCATTCCGGCGCTGGCCATCATCTCGCACACACTGCCGGCCTCAACTTCACTGCTTTGAGCCATCGCTAACGGGACTGCGAGAAGAGATAGCCCGATCAACCCAGCGCTTGTGGGGACTCGCAGCAAACTCGCGCACGTCAAAGCAGCGAACCGGGAGGTACACAACTCCCTCGCTATGCGCTATAATGCTTTGCGCAATCACCCCGGGTCCTACGCAGAGGTTGCCCAAGTTCGGCTATACACGGAGAGGCTGCTCAGAAGTATTTATTCGGTTGGGAGCAAGAGCTGAACGGAGTCATCTTGTCTGAGTGCGCAAAGATTCGGGCAGACGTAAGTGGCCATGCTCAGTACGGCCGTGGCAACAAGAAGCTGACGATATCATACCACATTTCCCTCCCATGCTTTCCCTTCGATCAGCCCAACAGGGACATCTTACCGTCGGTCATTCGCACTTGGGTCAGTAGCCGACTCAACCGTCGTCACGTAAACATCGTCCAAGACGGCTGGAAGTGGCGTCCTCAACTGCCTTGCTCGCTAGACGATGGACGGGTCGTCCGGTTTACCGTGGTGCTACGTGAGCTGTTCTCGTTCTTTGACATTCTCACAGGCTTCTTGCTTATCAAACTTGTCGTTTTTTTCAATTATCTACAGCGTCGCGTGAAATGCTGGAAGAACTCGCTCTGCAGCTGCGCATGTTCCTGCCCTTGGACTATCTCACGTACGGCAACTACTATACGTACGATTATCGGTCCGACAGGTTCTTTGCGCCGGATGGACGGCCACGAGGTCCGCTCGTCAGGTCCAGCATGCCAGGAATAGTGGAGCTACGCGTCCGGACGACCCACGAGGACTGCCGAAAGGCTGCGAGGAACAAGGCTGGTTACTCCAACCAGACTAGGACCACGCCCTGTCACGAGCGAATGGACTTTTGGGAGGTGCTGCGCTCGTGTGCCGACCACCTCGTCATCCTCGAGGTCTCGGGTTATGTCGACAATGGACGCATCTTTGCGAGTCCATTCCTTCCTGTCGACGACCGCTTTCTACCCCCCAATGCCAACTTCCGACGTCTGGCAAAGCTCGTCATGAGCAACCTCTCGTCTCGAAATTGCATTGGTTCCTACAAGCCCTGGCCATCACGGTACCCCATCTCGTGGTACGTGACTGCTTCGGATGGGGTGGTGATAAATACATGTGTGGTGGCAATTTTGCGGAACGGCGACAACAACATCCCAGCAGGCCTTTCCGCCGCCGAGAAGGAAGTGAAACGCGTCAATGGTCAGCAGGCTCCTGGCCGCGTCGTGGAACTGCTCACTTGGGCCTCAATCCCTAATCCCTTAGCTGAAGTCCACCCCTTCGTCGCACGGACCGCCCTGGCCGTGTCAATTGTTGCGAACGCCCGTCCAAATGTGGACAAGCCTCCCTCTACCTCCCGTGTGGTATGGTACTGACGCTGTTGTGCAGTATGATCCACGATCAAGACCAGAAAGCAGGAACTGGCCGTTAGTCGTAAGGTCCAATTTTACCATACTCATACCTCGTCAGCAAGATACACAAGCCAGTCAACATTCGAAGCTGTACGAGGTGAGCACTGCACTGCACTGCATTGCATGCGTCGCAATTGGCCCATCTTGCTATGAGACATTTTCGAAATTCGAAGGCCTGAAACGGCGATTGAGGGTGAGTGGGTCTTCAGGCGATAGCCAATCGTATCTGGCATCGCGATGTACTGCTTAGCAATCTGTGCACGCCTCAAACGCAATGCAGCATACCTCTCCATAAGGCTCGTCTTGGCCATGCACTTTGAGAAGACCTTTAGTCGCGAGCATAAGCGTGTCTGCAGACACGCGTAGTCAGCGTGTTCCGCCTTTAACAGCTCACTGTCTATATCTGTTGTAACCGACTGTAGAAGCCCATTGCGGCAACGTTGGGTGCGGTGCTGAGAATAGGAATGACGTCCGAAAGCAGGAATTCCGCCTTGTTGCCCCTTGCGAAGCGTTTTGTGTAAGTGAAGAAGTTGCTGATTGGAACAGGCGTGATGAGCTTGCGCAATAAGCGAAAAAGGCATAGGAACTGCAGCAGACTCACCGAGAGTCTCTTTCCAGCCTGTTGTCGATCTGCGAATTGGATTCGAAGAGCGCCGAGCTCTGCGATTCCGGCGCACCAGGCACTTGGCTGCTTTCTCTGATGAAGGCGTCCGGCGTACCAGCTCGCGATACGTTCGAAGCCATGCCACCGGGCAGGCTAGCGTCTCGGTCAGCTGTTGGTAGGGAGAATCAGCCTGACTGCTCCAGGAGAGGGTAGAATACGTACAACCTGGACCAAAGCCGACAGCTGGACTGCCAGCACGCGATGACATGCGATGCTTGAGGAAAGATGGCGTACTGCCGATAGAGACTGAATGCGAGCGATTAGGGGTACCAGGCATCGGAGGCTTGTCCATAAAAGAGTTGCGGAAAGACGAGCTTGCGCCACCTGCACCTGATAATGCAGCAGTTGTCAAGATACCGACGTTTGTATGGTGTGCAGCAGAGCTGCGACTTACCGTCCAAGGCGCCGTAGCTTTCATTCCAGGGCATCTGGCTTCCGTGACCCAAAGAAAGCGAGGGCGCTCGTTCACGGCCCAGATTTGACTCGTCTGCAAAGACAGAAGATCCCCTCGGATGTGCTTTGGCAGCGTTCTGATCCGAATGAGCAAGAGAAGGTGCGCGGACTCGTTCTGGTGAAGACAATGTCGATTCAGTGTTCGACTTCCAGGACCAAGTTCACAAGAAAGCACACCTTCATATCCAATTGGCGGATAATCATTCGGACCGACTGGATCCCAATCAACGTCCTGGTTTACACCGCCTTGCATGTCCTCATAGCCTCCATACGGATCATAGTCATCTAGAGGCTGCTGCTGACCGCCTCTGCCGAGCTGAGAAGAAAGAACCGAACTCTCGCGAACTCTGCGGTCTTTGAGAGCTGGACCCGGGCCGTGTGTCGTGACTGACCGATCTTCGTCGGGAACAGAGGTGGCAGCTTTGCTTGCAGCGCCTGTGTAGCCATGAAGCACGTCGAGAGTCAGCAGCTAGCCCTTTAAACGACAGTAATGGAAAGCGAACCTCGTTTGTTGCGGCTGGTGGGAACGAGCAGTAGGTCGTCTAGACGAAGAGCGGTGCTCATGACTATAAAGAACAATAGATTGTGAATAAGTACCCGGGGACGAACTCAAGAGGGTAGGTAGGCGCACAAGCAGCGAGCTCAGGTGCACCTGCAATTGGAGGCATCAGCACAGCATCCTTGAACCAGCAGTACAAGACAACCAAGCGCACCTTTCGTACTCGGCAGAATTAGCATCTCTTTCACCTGCTCTCTCTGACCTTTGGCGAACCTCTCCAAGTCCCTCTTGAGGTTTCCCTTTCTCATTTCTTCAGAATATGTCTCTCTGTTTCTAGCGATCTCCTCGCTGTGCAAAGTAGTGACTTTGTCTTTCACCATAGATTGTTTCCTCTTTGAACGAGATTTGGTGGATTGATTCTTGCCTTGTTGTTGTCCGTCATTGTTGTCGGGATGGCCCTGCCCATTTCGAGCGGGAAGACGTTCGGCTTCGTCCGATAGAGGAGGCGTTGGCGGAGCTTGATGCTCCTTCGTGCCGGCAGCTGCACCGTCGACCACGCTTTCGACTCCATCCTTGTCTCTTGCACCATCAGCGGCAGGAGGCTCTGCGTCCAGTCCTAGCTCGAAATCGAATCCAGCAGCTCCGAAATCTGCACCTCCTGCTCCATCGTCGTGCATAGGTCCCAAGTCATCGTAACATCCGTACGCAGGTTCGAAACCGCCAGCTCCGCCGCCAAAGGAAGCAGAAGTGTCGGGTCCGAAAGCACGTCCCGCGGCGCCAGGAACATGCAGCTCGCCAGCTAGAGTCATTGACGAGTCTCGTCGCTTGCGGGCATCTGGAGGAACGTCGGCATCGTTGGCGCCGTACAGCGGCAAGGGAGGAGGGAGGTCTAGCAGGCCGAGGTCGAATTCGAGATCAAGCTGAACAAGGACAGAGCCATTCTCAGCATCGTATCAAGACGCTAGTCTCAGGCATTGCAATGCAGACTCACATCCAGCATGTCTCCGAGCGGCACTGCAGTACAGACGAAAGCAGAAAGATCGTCAGCCCCACAGTTATCGAACATCACATCTACGCAGATAATGCACCTTCGTCGTCGTAGCGTCCGAGGTCTTCTGTCAGATGAGCAGGGAGATTGATGTCCTCTGGTCGCCCCTGCAGTCGAAAATCAGAAGACTGCAATCAGCATGAGCTGCTTGGGCGAAAGAAAAAGTTGAAACTCACTACTGTGATACTCCGCTTTGGAGCAGATTCCTTCTTAGCCCTTTTCTTCTTCTTTCCTCCTTCGACATAATCGTCTGCATGCACAAGGGAACGTCAGCACAGCACACCGCAGGTCCCCGGAATGATCGAGGTAGGGAAGCTCCGACGATGCAAACGCACCTTCATCCGCCTCGAACGCAATCACTTCATTCTCCCATTCTGCTGCTTCCAAGCCCGGCGTAGCAGACATTGCACGCAGCTTTCGCTTCGTACCACCCTGGCCACGAGCTGCTACTTCTTCAATACCTTCATGGAGCGTACGCCAGACGTCGTCTTCCTGACCCTGTGCGTGAGCAGCAGTGGAATGAGAGACAACAAGAAAGAACCTCAATCAGCAACGCAGTGCGTGTCTATTCTTTGCATCGTGAGGCGAATGGGAAAAGGAAAACCCACGAAATACGCCCTTTGAAATTCGTCGAAAAAGTGACCTCCACCTTCAAATCCTCCTAGTTTGATAGTGTCTGCATTCCTGACACTCGGACCGAGCCCACCAACTCCTGCAATGGTGATGCTCTTGCTGTCGTTGGCTTCGTTGCCTAGTGTTAGCAAGCCTGACTTGCCGCCGCCTTGCTTGCCAGAGGGAGCGGCGAGTTGGATTATTGCGTGCTTGAGAGAGGTGTGCGTCGATGTTGCATTTTGATGTAGGTAGTTGCACTGTTGTAGACGGCGAGCCGATGATGAAGAAGTAGGGGGCCATCAGCTTTCTGTATAGAGATGGTGAAAGGCGACAGCCAGGAAAGATCGCCTTTGCGGGACGAGGGGGAAGGCAGATGGATATGGCTTTGGATCAGGGTACAGCATCGACTGACTCACTTGGTAAGAGTAGATGCGGGTGACTCCGAACTGAAGGAAAGACATGGCAGGTTGGGTTTGTGGTCGAGGGGAGTGCGTTTCCAAAATTGTCAATAGGTGTCTTCCAAAGGATCACACGAGCAGTGCGAGGGGTCGAGTGTGCGTACCATGAGATTGCTGCTGAGACGCAGTGCCTGCACGTACAGCAAGAGAGGAAACACAGACGAAAGATGAGCATTTCAACTGTCAACACGCGCGTTGCATCTCTTCTCTGCAAAGGCTGAACCGCGGTACTCACCAGTGGCTCTTCTGGCTCAATGAGCTTGCTGACAGTTTTGGGTATGTTGCAGTCCATGATCTCCTTCTTGGAGAGCTTTTTGAAGGCGCTCGAGGGGCCGAGAGTAGCAGCAAGCCATATTGTGCCGAAGCCTGCGAGTGAGCGAAGGGAGAGTGTGGTGAACAGCGAGCGAATGTCAGCGAAGGGAGAGGATGAGCCATGCTGGAAAATGTGCGTCGACACACCGCCTTTTCTTTTTGTAAAGTACTCGTGGTTCTGCAGGTGGTCGTCGTGGATGGTGAAGAGGACGCGGATCAGCCATGCCAGTGAGACAGCAGAGACGGTGCGCGAGCTGATGAGTGACTGGCTGCAGGCTCACGTAGAACATGGCGGACGGGAGCCAGTACAGTATCGAGTGGAGCAGAGGCAAGCCGCGTGCTGTGCCCTTCTCGCTCTGTTGCTGCTCTCCTGTCGTCTTCTTTCGCCACCCGACGCGTCTCGCTTTGCCTCGCCAGGCTCGAGCGTGCTGCAGGCTGGATGGGTGGTGGCGGGACAGCGAAGGAGGCAATTATGGGGAGTGAGCGGTGAGAAGGGCAGACTTGGACTGCGAGGAAGCTCATTCTGTATGGTGTAGATTGCTGGTGGTTTGGAAATGGAAGGAAAGAGATGGGAAGGCCGGGAATCAATTGAAACTTCTGGAAATGCCATGAAAATGTGCTTCAACTCACCTGCACACGCAGAGCATCCTCGAGAAGAAGAATGTGAAATGCTATGATACATGCACACATGACTTGACTGCTTTTACCTTTCTTTCCTCCTTCAGTATTGCTTTCCCGCGGTACTTCTGACCAAGCTCTTTCCTTCAGGTTTCCCCGCCTCTTCCGCGTTTGTACTCGAATTGATCTTGTCTCTCTTGCTTGGAATCCCTCACATCCTCGCCTGCCGTGTACTCCGCCCCTCGAAATTCGTCCTCCTAAACTCCCTTCTCGCCTGCGTAGTATCGGGGCCAGTGACGCCCTCCCATCCAGGAAGGGGCACAATCACACAAGTCAAATTATCCTGTGCTCCGATACTTTCCGCAAACCCAACGACGTTGCGTGCTGCTTTGGTAGGATCTTTGAAACCTCGCACGAGATCGACGATTTCTTGGTCTGACAATTGTTCGGTTACTCCGTCTGATATGAGCATCAGGAAGGCGGAAGAATTGCCAGAGAGGGTCTTGGAGACGAGTTGAGGCTCGGAAAAGACTCCCAAGGCTTTGTAGTGCGCGTCTCCAAAGGCGCGTGTGTTGGCGAGCGTGCCTGCCCAACGGGACTGAAAACGAAAGCAAGCCAGTCAGCTGTTGCTGCTCCCTGGATACGTTGCATTGGAGCTCTTCTGTAGGAAGTGACCCACCTCGCCAAATGAATCTGTAACAGCACCCGTACGTATGCGCATAAGCCTGTCTGTTTCCGAGCGTGCATCCGGGTGGTGCTGCAGTTGCGGAGAAGTCGGAAGAAATCAGTCAGGTCTAAAGCTCCTTCACTTCCCTTGCATACGAATGATCTCATTGAACATGCTGATTGCTCACATTCTCGGTTAGAGGCACGACAGTCCCATCTGGGCAAGTGCACAGGAGTGCCCTCGTGTCACCGCAGTGCGCGACGACAAGGTGCAGCTTTTCAGCCGCAAAGAATGGCGTTCGCGGTTCGTCGAGCGAGTGGAGTAGTGCGACTGTGCATGTCGAGCCGGCTCTGCAGTTTCCATAGATAAAAGATCAGCCTTCAGCATGACGGGGTAATGGCCAGCGCACGTGCTTGGAACTACAAGCTCACTCTTCTTCCGTCTTTATGATCTCCAGATCTGTCTTCAAGAACGCAGCCTGCAATCTCTGAAGCAGATCCCACTTCTTCTCTTCCTCCTGCGCCTTGCCATCCTCCGCCTTGTTGCTCGTGCCGCTCGCCTCGCCCTCGCCCAAGCTCTCCCTGCGTTCCCTCGCGATACTCTCTGCGATTCGTGCAGTCCTCCTGGGTGCAGGTGGGTCGACGAGTCCTTCTAGATTTCCACCTCGATAGCGACGCATGTAGCCTCCCAAGTCGCGATATGAGCGTACAATGGTGTTTGCTTCGCTAGGTTGGACGTCGAGAAGTCGAGTGTGAAGGTGCGCTTTCAAGAAGTTGGACACGGTCGAGCCGTTGTGTCCGTCGAAAACGCCGGCGTACACCACTTGCTCGATGTCTTTGTTGCTATCGCTCGCTTCTCCGTCGTTCGGCTTAGCGCTCCCCATCGGCCGCGACTGCTGTTGCTCCCCCACGAGCGCGCGCAGGATCTCGCTCCGCTGCGTTTCCAGAGCTTGCACGGCGTACGCATCTTCCTGATACGGTCTTTCACCTCGCGACTGATGCACTCCAATCAAGCCACGGTTTGAGAGCTCAACCCGGACTTTGCCGTTTTTTGTATGAAACGTTTGCTGCGTGTTCGAGCTTGTGCTGGTGCTTGCGGGGTCTTGGGCGGCACTACCGCTGTCAGACGATGCATGGCGCGTTTGGCATCGATGTACAGATACGCCTTGGCGTCGTCGTCGCCGTGCTGCTTGTCTCGCTGCTGCGCTTGCACATCGAACGCATGCAGACGCCGCCGTTTCGCTGGCATGGAATGTCGAGAACAATGCCGCTGTCCATGGTGAGAGCGGGAGGAGTGACATTGGGAGCGGAGGGAGCGTGATGAAGACTACTCTAGAGATTCGTTGCTCATCGTGATGGCAGCTTCCCCACCCTGTCCAGCTTTTGTGTTGAAGCGCTTCCAAGCTGCCCCGGTGGCCACGCTCAAGAAGGCTTTCAAGGCGTGAAGCCCTGCTCACTTTCGAACTCGCCTCAACCCGTCGTCGCCGCGAGGATACACAAGAGCGTAGTCAGAGCATAGTGAGGCTAGTACTCAGTCGCTCTGAACCGCGCTGCACCTCATCTGGCGTCGTGCTAGCTCGTTGGTGTTTCAAGACAGCCAGGGGGGCGAAAGGGTGATCTCGACATTCTTCAAAGTCGAGACATCGAGACAGCACCTCAGGACAAGAGGTAGACCTCTTCCACACCTCTCGACAGCTCTTCAAGCAACGTCATGTCGGGCGTCGAGGATTTTGGCAGCACGCCGCTAGACGGTGGTGACAGGCCCACCGCGAGCAGCAGCGGCCTCGCCGATCTAAGCGACAACGGGCGAGCGCCAAAAGGCATGCAGACGGCTGTGCAGGATGACAGCGAGGGCGAAGAGGGCAATGATAAGCCTGCCAATGCTGGCTCGGAAGCTGGAGAGGGCGACGAGGACGAGGATGATGATGATGAAGAGGGCGAGGATGAGGATGAAGACGACGATGACGATGAGGACGAGGAGGAAGAGGAGGAGAAGTCTCAGCGGCCACGCAAGAAGGTGGGTAGTAGTTCATGACTGCCTTTTTAGAGGTCTAGTCCACCACGCTCACATCTCTCCTCTCCGGGTGCTCCTACCCTCAGAAACGCCGCATGCGCGCCAACAAGTACGTTGACCTCGAAGTAGAAGTCGACGAAGACGAAGAAGAGGAAGAAGACGAAGGCGAAGCTGGTTTCGAAGCTGCAGACGACTACCTCGAGCGACCTGGCACACGCGCAATTCCCATTGCAGACCGCTTCGAAGGAGACGATGAGGATCTCGACGATAATGACCGCAATCACAGACAGCTCGAACGGCGCGCAAGAGATAGAGAAGAAGCTGAAGCTATGCGCATCGCGGAAGAGTACAAGCAGCGTCATCGTCAGCGACGTGGAGGAATGGGAATTCAGGCAATGCAGGACTTTGCGCCCAGATCAGTCCTCATGCCAGGTGTCAATGATCCGAATATCTGGTGCATCAAGTGCAAGGTGGGCGAATGGAGTGCAGTCAAATCTAGTCTTCACTAATAAACTATGCCTCGCAGATTGGTCGCGAACGCGAGCTCATCATGTCCATCTCGCGCAAAGCAGTCGCGCAAAATCTCCAGATCTCGTCTGCTTTCCAGCGAGACTCCTTTCATGGCCACCTCTACATTGAAGCGCGTTCCGAAGCTCATGTCCGACAGGCAGTAGAGGGACTTATCGGTGTCTACGTCTCCAACGTCCCTGTTCTCGTCAACATCGAGGAGATGCCAGATCTGCTAAAGAGTAGGAAAAAGCAGATCCCCCTTGCAGTCAACGGCTGGGTCCGCATCAAGAAGGGCATCTACCGAGGCGACATTGCGCAGATTGACGATGTGCCAGAGTCCACAGACTATGTCACCCTCAAAGTCGTCCCTCGTATTGAAATGCACCCGAAGGAAGATCAGCACGACTCGCCATCCCTTGGCTCTGGTCCAGGCAAAAAGCGCCGTCGGCCAGAACAGTCTTCGCTATTCAGACCGCCTCCCAAGCTGTTCAACGCTGAAGAAGTGCGCACGGCGTACGGAAGTCGAGGCAAAGTTGTTAAGGACACTGAAGGGCATCACTTCCAGAATGAACTCTACGTCGACGGCTTCCTCATCAAAGACTTTAGGATGCACATGATCGACCGAGAGAATGTGAATCCTACGATTGACGAGATTGATCGCTTCAAAAAGGATGCGCAACACGGCGCCGGATTGGACGGAGCCGCGGGCGATGGCATCGACCCTACCAACTCGTTGGATCTTAGCATGGTCAAGGACGCTGCACGCGCTCAGACGGTCTTGCAGCCTGGAGACTTTGTCGAGATCTACGAAGGTAGTCAAAAAGGTATCGCAGGAACAGTCGAGACCATCTCAAACAATGTCATTTTCCTCGCGGCAAGCGAGCCAGAAGACCTTCGCGGCACGACTATTGAAGTGCTCGCTGATCAGGTCAGGAAAAAGTTCAAGTCGGGAGATCACATCAAGGTCCTTCGCGGTAAGAATGTGAACGAATCAGGTCTCGTGCTCAAGATCAAAGACGACCTTGTCACTTTCCTCTCTGATCTGTCAATGGAGGAGATCACCGTCTTCAGCCGGGATATTCGAGAGGCTGCGGAAGTAGGAGCTGCTGCTGCTGCTTTCGGCCAATACGAATTGCATGATTTGATACAGCTAGAGTAAGTCCATGAACAGTCAGGACGAACGCCTGCCTTCCCTGATCCAGCTCGTTCTCCACAGCAATGAAACCGTCGGCATTATCTTCAAGATCGAACCCGACGCTTTCCGCATCCTGGATCAGACCGGCGCAGTTCGCACTCTGAGACCATCGCAGATTGGCAACAAGCTAGACACTCGCATGAGTGTGGCTACCGACCGCGACAACTACGAGCTGCGAGCAGGTGACCAAGTTAAAGAGTTCCAGCGAGGAGTAGGTGGTATCGACCATACACGGGAGCAGAATGGCTGACGTTCTGTTGCCTCAGAACATGGAACCTCGCACCGGTATGGTCTTGCATGTGTGGCGCTCGCTCTTTACCTTCCTGCATAATCGAGACGTATTGGAGAATGGTGGTGTCTTTGTCACGTACGCCAAATCGCTCGTCTCCGTCGCACCAAAGGGCAACAGCAACAAATTCGGCAACGATCTCAGCAAGATGAATCCGAGTGTCGGAGGATCTGCTGCCATCCAGAGCGGCATGATGGGCAATCCGGCACCAGTCGGCAGAATCCGCGAAGTGGCCATCGGCGCTAACGTCGTCGTGGTCAAAGGCAATCACAAAGGTCTCAAGGGAATCATCAAAGACCTCAATGGACCCTTGGCTCGAGTTGAATTGCATACGCGCATGAGAACAATCACAATTGAGCGGAATAAGCTCGGTGTTGATCAAGGAGGCTCTATCATGCCCCTTGAAGAGTGGGAGAGAGATAAGAGCAGGAATCGTCGTAATGACGCTGCTGGATTTGGTGTCAATGCCGTCAGCCCGATGAATGCAAGACGTGGACCCCAAAGCACGGCTGGATCTCAAACACCAATGTACGGCACTGGCGGGTACGCTTCCGGAAAGTACGTTTTATACTTCTTCGGACAATGTGAGGTGCGTGACTGAATCGCAACTTCGTTGATAGGACGCCAATGCACAGAGGTGGAGCAACACCGTTCGGCGGTTCATTTGGCGGCGCAACACCCTTTGGCGGCTCTGCCACGCCTTTTGGAGCAGGAGGCGCCACGCCGTACAACTCAGGAAAGACTCCAGCTTATGGTGGCGGTGGGGACGCGTTTGCAGTGAGTGTCCTCAATTCAGTTGACCTAAGCGACATTTTGCTGATCTCGAGCTATCTTCGACCAGGCCTCCTCGCGAACTCCCTACGTTGGAAGTGGTGGGAACGCTTTCTCAGCCGCATCGCGTACCCCGTACGCTGCCAACGCAGGGCTTTCATCTGCGAATGCCTGGGGTGGCACCTCTCCATATGTGGGAAATAGCGGTGTCTCGACAAGCGGGCACAGTGCGGCTTGGGGGTCCGAGGCGCCGGCAGGGAATGAACCAGGTGCACCGAATGGGTCGCATCGCTCAGCGCCTTCCCCCTGGGCTTCGGAAGGTGCAGAGGCGACGCCGTATGCGTCAGCACCTACGCCCGCAGCTCAAACACCCTACGCAGCAGCGCCTACGCCTGCACCTCAAGATGACTCCTGGGACAGGTACGAACCTGCACCCACGCCTGCTGCCAATGCCGCGACGCCCTACCAGTCGGCAGCAACGCCCGCGGAGTTTTGAGCGCTTATGCAGGCCTAGGTCGACAAATCATTGGGGCTTTAGCTGTCTGCTGAACAATCTCGTGTAACATACTCTATTAATGCGATGCGATCTACATGGTTATGAGACTCCAGCAAGCACCTGTGACCCTACTTCTTCAATGGCAAGTGTCTTCTAATCATGCTGCTCACATTCGTGCTTTCAAAAGGTGTTCCAACCGCCTGGATCGTTCCCAGACTCGAGCTTTCGCGCAACAAGGGTCGCCACGGAGTGGTTGAGCCATAGCTTTCGCACTTCGTCGTAGCGTGCCTTGTTGAGGTAAAGCGGACGATGCTTGCGGAATCCAGGATCGGCTTCACCATGAACGTCCAGATAGGGGGCAGTTCCAAAGGTACCCTTGTCTGCGTAGAGGTAGACAATGACACATCGCTTGATCATGATGTAGATTCCGGTGGATGAGCCGCATCTAAAAGTTCGGTAAACACTCAGCCGCGTTGGCAGATCTACTTATGCATCCAGCACTTACTGCCACATGTGCGTATTGCACTCGCCATGAGTAGGCTCCGTGCCTAGATCCTGGTCCATGCAGCAGTAGCTTTGCTGACAGACCAGTTCACCGCATACGAGACATATCGCCGGGTCCGATGGAACGGTTTTGCATCGCTTGCATTTCCGAGTCACTGTGCTTTCGACCAGAGAGTCGATGCTCCGTGGCAATCCCAGTAGCTCATATATGACTGAGTGCTCAAGCTCGACCGGGCTGACCCCTTCCGGTTTGGCTAGCCAGGCTGCGTCCCAGCTTTCCATTATCGATGCAATGCTGTTGGTATTATGGGCTGCTTTGCCATGACGTCTGCTGATCAACTCCGATGGATGCGTGATTCGAAGCACCTGCAGTAGTCTTGACATTTCGCTGATATCTCCAGAGGCTGGACTTGGCTTGTAATTCGGGAATATGGTGCCATGCAGCAGAGCTGCACGGCGCAGAAAAGGAAGGACATGCTGGCACACATGCTGTGCACCGATAGATGCACGTTGACGCTCTGCATCGCTGACGTATGCGCCAGAGCGGCTCCACCGAGCCTCTTGGAGTATGAGGCTGAGCTCTGCAAGACATGAGGCATCGTCGGCAGGGGGTTTTGCTGGCATAAAGGTGGCCGTAGACCCCGAAGTGCAGACTTGGTGCGAAGTGCGCAGTATCGTCGCATAAAATGTCAAGTTGGCGATCTGATAGAAGTCGTCGGGCGAAATCGCTGCCATTTGAACCAAATAGTCCAACGGATCCTGATCCAAGAAGGGGAGGAAGTGTGAATGATCGTCTCGCCGCTGACCAAACATAAGCCATAACAGGGCCGTACGAGCAGTCTCGCAACCGCGATAAGGGCGACTTCCAAACTGTGCCAAACGATTGAGCGCTGACAACAGACTTCGCAGCAGCTTGCTTGTTGCGTCTGGCAAACTGCTTCCACAGAGAGTGCCCGTCTCTTTGCCTCGCAGGCCAATCTCTGCTACTGCGAGCGTGTATCCGATGAGCTGACGGGCGATTGAGGGTGTCTGAGGTGTAGAAGATCGTGGCGCCATCATGCTATTCTCGGCCTCAAGTGGACTGATGACTGTCATGAATCGTTCGAGCATCTTGCGCTCGGTCTGCATGATCGCGGTAGTATCTGCGACAGTAGACTGCGGAAGGCGCGGTACTATTCGCCAGGCTTTCAGCCTGCCCTTGCCATCACTGGTGAGTAGGGATAAGGCTTCGTCCAGGTCAGCATTCTGACTGGAAACCGAGCTGATGGCGTCTTCGAGCCAGGTGTCATTGACGGCTAGTCCAGGAGGAGACGCGTTTTCCTCAAACTCGTCTTCCGAGATCGGCAGCAGCACGTTTCCCAAGCTTTTGCACAGAGGACATGTAAACTCATTTCTCTCCGGGTTCTCCGGATGCAATCGCGTGAATTGCTGTGCGTGTCTTGCCGCGATGGATGAGCAATAGGTATTGAAGCAGGAGATGTGCATCATATGCCCACATGCAGACGCATACAATCCTCTGCGATTGGCGCGTGGGAAGCCAATAGAGGTACCGCCTCTGCCATCAGCCTCCGTAGTCTCTCTGCCAGCGAGGCCAAAGGGACGAATGCTGTCGGCATTCTGGTCCCAATCGCGGGGCATTTCGAATGTTTCCTCTTGATATTGCTGACCGGCTTGCGCGAGTCGAATGAAATTGCTTGTCTGAATCAAGGCCAGACTGCCAAACGGACGCTGTGCATTCAAGTCTTCCTGACAGACGATGCAGCTCCCCATGCTAGTATTTTTCCTACGCTTCTGCAGTCCTTCGGCCTCCTGCTTCGTCCCTGTCATCAACTCGTCATTGTCGTCATCTGCTCCCAGAGTTTCGTCACTCTGCATGGCACCCTGCTCGCCTTCGTCATCTTCGTCTTCGTCCTCGTCGTCCGAAACACTGTTCAAGAATGATTGCTGAGCCGCAGCGAATTGTTGCATGATGGCTGCTTGCCGAGCTTTGGCTGCCTGTCTTTTACGCTCTAGAACATCGGCTTCGCCGTCCTCGCTATCCTTCTCTTGCGTGCTCGTTTTCTTTTGACGCTTCTGCCCAAGTACTCCTGGTTGATGCGTTTCGATGCTGTCGAGTATCGACGCAAGACGTGAGTGTTGTTCCTTGAAGTGCTCGATTTTCTCCAATCGACAAAGGACTTCTGCTCCTATCGAGACGGCAAAGACTTGCGAGAAAGCCACGGGGACATTGACCAGTGCTATGCGTATTAGCTGGAGACAAAGGTCCACGATCATGTCTGCATAATTTGAGGGGTCGTTCGTTGCAAAACGTAGTGCGCAGGCGATCAACTGGACCATCTCGTCTAAACATAGACTTTGCAGAAAGCGACCATCCGCAAAAGGCCCCTGACCTTTCATGGCTCGCGGTAATGGGTCGCTGTTCACCTTGAGCTTCTCTTTCAGCGTCTTGAAGGCCTGCTCTCGCTGATTCCGCGTGTACCGATAGTAGTATGGATCCACCTCCAGGTAGCACTCGTCACGGAGGACATAGGTCCCACCGATGTCGCTCGAGACTACAGTAGGGTCAGGTGCTCTGAATGTGGCCACCAGGGAAAGTATTTTGTCGAAGCAGGTTTCTTCGCTAGCGCGATCGGTGACATGCTTTTGCACTTCCGAATAGGAGTATGGACCAAGAAGGAGAACATGTATCAATTCACGCCGGACGATGTCCTCGACAGGCAGAGCTTCGATATCCGATGGCTCGGAAAAGACCATGATCAGCAAATAGAGCAGCTCTTCGAGCACGGTAGTAGCTTGTGTAGGGTCGTAGACTGAGCCAAAACCGAAATAACCCGCCTCGGAATTCGGACTGAGTATCGGGAGAAGTTCGAAGCGGTCCAGAAGAGTGACAATGACCAAAGACGGGTCCACAGACAGGAAGGCCGCCTGGAGGAAGAACACGTCCTGATCGAAGGTAGATTCCCGCAGATTGTATTCACGGTAGTGCAGATGTTGCGCTCGAACACCAAAGCCATTCCGGACCCAGAAGCCAGCTCGGATCTGTGCGAGGAACGCCAGCACTGTTGCAAGCAAGTCCAATTAGCAAACATACAACAGCGACATACAGATCAAGTCAAGACTCTCCCATGAGTGCTCACCTCGAATAACCTCATCAATGAATGCCAGGATGTGATTTGGCGCCTCTGCGTCCAAAGTCGCCAGAATGGCGGCATAGTCCTGGCACGCATCTCCTGACACATCTGAGCATACTGATGGCGTCCAAGCTTGAAGGTTTTTGAGCATTTCGGAGTACATCAGATGTACAGGGTGGTGGAAGGAAACGCTTGCTTGCGAGACTTTGAAGTCGACGGTTTGCCATTGCTTCTGGTTGAAGGAGACTACGTGCATGGGTATATTGCGCGTGCTATCGGGTAAACGGCGAATGCGCGACTTGTACTGAGCAAGCACATCCATTACCGTCTGAAAGAAACGCTCCGGCGCAACTTCGACTTGGAAGACCTTGCCAGCATTCTTGGCCAATTTGGAGAGATGAATCATCAAATTGAAAGCTGCCACCCAGCTGTCGGTCTCGTATTCAACATGGGTAGTACTTGCTCTCGTCTGTTTATTCATGCCATCAAAGAGCTGCAAGAAGCCCATGCAACTCTTTAGGGATCCGTCGTCTTCCGCTGTGATGTGCCGCTGTACTTCAGCGTGGAACAGCAGATGGTGTAGATCTTGAAGCATGAAGTAATATTTCTTGTGCTTGAACGCTGGCAGCTCGGGATCGATGGGGTCGCCGACATATTGAACAGGAGGGATACGCAATAGCTTGGAACCGTCTGTATTGATCATTTCTTGCTGTGTGAAGAACGCATACAGGAGCATAGCGATGGTATGTATGAAGCTGTGGTCGGCCACCAAATGGGCGGCCACACTTGGTGCCGAGAACAGCTGGACGCTGAATTGCGTGACCGAGTTGTCCGGCTCCCGATCTGTCAACAAGTAGGCAGACACTAGTGCAGGATAGACAGACGCGTACGTGCGACTGAGTTCCAGCTTGACATCTTGTCCAACAACCAGAAGAGACATGAGAATGGAGCGAAGTGTGCCACGAGCCTTTTTCCAGAGCTTCTCCTCATGCCGCAGCAGTGTAGTGAGCCTGTCTTTGCTGAGCAAGACTTCTGCTACCAGACGACCGAGATAGCCTTCCTGACCAGCTATGCGGGCTTTGGAAATGTCGTTCAGCCAGCCTAAATATAATCCAAGCGCTTCCAGTATGACTGCATCTCCTGTCGCGCAGACCGTCACTCCCAACTTCGTCGAGCCAATGCGTCTTGCAACATCCCACATCTTTACAGAGTCTGATGACGATGCTACCACTTCGAAGCCGTGATTATCGACGCTGACAGCTGATGCCAGCGCCCTTTCGCGCGAGCATCGCGTTGATGTCATAAGCGTTTCAATTACATCTTGGTATGTGTGCTTCTCGTCGTTCCATAGAATGACACTCCAAGGACCATCGTAATCCATGAATGCATGTCCCGAAGATGGTCTGCACCGAGGCTTGATCTGGCGGACCATTCTTGCATCCGAGGGAGCCGTGGTCTCGCGTGGGAACTGGACAAGTGCAAAGGCAGCTGCATCTGCTACCTCACGTATGCGTTCTCTGATGATCTCTTGCAATTCTACGGGGATCTGATGCTCGGTCGACAGGGCTGACTGAGAGGCCTGGTTGGCTTGGTTGAGGAGATTGGCTGGATACGCAACATTCGGATGATGAAATGCGCACAAAACATCTTGGCGCCATGCTTCATGGTCGCCGCAGTCACAGCAGCCGCAGCCGCCAGAGTGCATAGAGTACGAGACTTCGTGTCCAGTGTGATCAGACGCCTTGAAGCATTTGGCGCATAGAACGCACGAGTCGTCTAGTCCACATTCTCTGTGAGCAATGAACGATGTTTGTCAGTCTGTGAGGTTGAGGAGCATCATGGTGTGAGGCGCCCGTTGTCTCTGGCAACTCACTTGCAGCGATACACACTCTCGCCCTTTCGAAAGACGTGACCGCATGGCTTGCCTTTTCGCGAGGGCAGGTATTCGCTGCTCAGGCCTGAGCTTTCAGTCTTGCTCTGCGCGCCAGACAGCGTCCAGCTGGATCCTGACCCTGGATCGTCATCACTGTCATCGTCATCACCAGCGGCGCCTTCGACCTCGGAAATGTCCTCGCTGGCACTGGCAGCACTCGAGCGCTCTTCCGGGAAATGGAATGCTCCAAAGAGCGAGCGATACGCTGGATCTGCTGCGAAGCCGTAGGTGTACTGCCGCAGTGCTGGCTCGACGATGCTCTTGGTCGACATTGTCAGGTGCTGCGAGTCGAGCAGCCGCTGTGCTGCTCGCGGGAGGACCGCATCGAGCACGCCATCGAGCGAGTCCTCAGGCGGGCTGAGCCGCTGAAGAGACGACATCATCGGGATTGTCGTGCGCGTGTTGTACAGAGCAGACAGGCAGGGCACCTTCAGAAGTGCCGGGGTTTCGCTGGTGGCGACTCTGGTACCAGTCGAGGCGAGAACAAGGGAGGCCTGGTTTGCTGTTATACGACGCAAGGAGGGCACAGATTACTTTGAAGACGATAAGAGCACCTGATAGCTTCGGTTGCCGCATCATCGCTGACCTGACGGGCATTGCCTACCACAAGACGCGCCGGACAGCGGAAAGTTGGTCTAAGATATTAAAGCACTTTGCATTACTCATCTATGATATTCGGGACGGCCGGGTGGTTGCTAGAAATGCTATGCTGGAGGTTTTACTGACTATCACTGGCACCAATGTGGACGACTTCGCCTGATAGGACATTTGGCGAAGTCGTGATTCGTTGTTTCCCTGCAAAAAGTACAGTATTGTTCGGTCCTTGTGCTGGACCCACCCGCGCCGGGTACAGGTCTTGCCCGGCTGGTACTTGATGATGCTGTCAGTCGCCGCGTAACGTGTCCGGCTAAAGTTACTGGTCTAGACGTTTTTTGCCTGCGCACGCTCTGGTGGCCAGTAGTATAAGCGCTGGACCCGGGTGGACGATTATCGCGAAAGTGCTGCGCGAGTTCCCTCTGCTCTGCGACCGTAAGACCATTCAGAACATTGTTTTGCACTCTCTGAGGAGGCGTGTTCCCGCGCTCTGTTACCACGTTAGTAGAAGTGTCAGCTTGGGCACGTCGCGAGTGAATCGCTAGCACAAATACCTGTAGATACAGACTGCCGGGGCCCCTGAATATGTCCTAGTCGATTGCCATGACCGTGCTGATAATCTGTCAATGGGAGACCGGATACTCGGGCGGCAGTGTCTACAGCTGTTACAAGAGCTGATGGACTTTTGTTCATGGTGCGAGACACCCGTGGAGCTCCTTGTCGGCTGCGGGGTGACCAGTAGTACAGCAGTGATCCAAGTCAGCTGTGAGGCCCGTCGAGAGCGACTTTTGACATGCCTGGCCACACCTGGTCATGATACTGTTTCAGCTGTTGACTGGGGATTTGGACTGAGTCTGACGTTGATCAGTAGCGTTATGCTGGGAAAAACGAGCAGAACAGGGAGTGCAGGCAAGAAGAGGAGACGGACACAGACGAGAGTGTTGCAACTCCTGCACTCCTGTCTTCTGTCGGACGATCCTGCGTAAGGGCGGTGTACGGTGGCGGAGCTTAACCGGTGTGGAAGACTTCAACGCGAGGCGACAGACCTGTGAACGCGATCAAGCAATTGCCGCGAAAGCCCAACTTGATGAAACGCAGAGCCGATCAGGAAGCACGTCTCAGACGCACGTCTGTTTCAAGCCCCCCGCCCCTTCTCTCTCTCGCGCGCAGTTTTGCCAAAAGATGGTTCGATAGACTTGAGTAGTGCGCTGCATCTGAAAGTTTAGAGTTTCGCGAGTGAACGACATGAAGTGGACTTGTAGTACAGGAACGTAAACTTGGCTACATTGAATGCGTTTGCGCGCCGGTAGACATATTGGGAGCGCCAGTGAAGAATTGCTGCTGCTGATAGGACATATTGCTCGCTTGCGGCATGAAATTCGACGGTTGCTGATTCTGCAGGAACGCAGGCTGGTTCATCGAGTATGGTGCAAAGGTCTGCTGCTGCACCGGTGTCGCATATGACAGACCGCTGCTGTTCGTGAAATGTTGCATCTGCGGCTGGAATGAGCTGGTTGTCGTAGCCTGGAAGCTGCCCTGCGAGCTGTTAGGGTACAGCCCGGAGCTTGCCACACTGCTGGTGCCTGCGCTACCGCTGCTGAAGCTCGAGAAAGATGAGCCGGTGGAGAACGCCGAAACTTGGGAAGGAGACTTGTACGGCATGGTAGACGAGCGCAAGAATGGATTCGTTTGCGGGGTGAAAGCGTTCATCGGCTGGTATTGAGGCGTGAACGCGGTGGTATTCGGGCCAGACAGCGAGAGGCCAGCAAGATCATTCCAGACTTCTCCCTTTGGCATTTGCTGCTGCATTTGTGGTATCGGTGTGTATGTGCTGTTGTATAAAGCTGGCGTCTGTGCAGTCAAGAAAGGCTGCATGCCAGGCGTGAATGCGTTCGAGTTCTGCTGGAGATATGGCTGTGGCGTGTAAGTCCCGCCAGTGCTTGGGATCTGAGCAGACGCCGTCATGTGCCGATGGAAAGGATTGAATGCGTTGGTTGTGGGCATGCTTGGAGCTGGACTGGCTGTGTTTGAGTGCTGTGGTAGGGGAGCGGTCATTGCACGTGCCACATGCGCGTTGACGCCACGCTGAGGACTGAGCTGGGCGTTGCTCTTTGGCGGCAGCGCGGGCAGCTCTGCTGGAGAGACAGGTCGAAGAGGACGGGCCTTTGGAGTCGCAGAGACTGACACGGTGGGTGTGGCCGGTGTAGCTGGCGTGCTCGAGGTGCCTGCTGATCTCGAAGACGAGGGGAGCGAAGGTGGGCCACGCTCGTCCCTCCTGCGAGCGAGGCTTGACTGGCCCGCGGGCTCCTCGTCGCGCTTGCTCTTGCTAGACGACTTAGCCATGAAAGTTTTATCTCTATACTTTTGGAATATGAACAGCTCCAAGGGCGACTGGGCGTGGTCGCTCTCGAGGTCGAGGGGCAGCGGGTGCTCGCGCCTGTCGGGCCAGTATTTGCTATTCGACTTGATGTTGCCGTTGTCGCGCATGCCGTCGACCTGTTCGCGGGTCCAGATGTCGAGCGAGAGGCTCTTGACCTTGCTGATGTGCGTGCCCATGCGTCGGTGTATCGTCTTGAGCATTTCGTGGATGGGTGGTGTGTCATACCGCGCGCGCGCACCGTTCAGGCGTCAGCATGTCGTGCAGCAGCCCACAAAGACCAGACGTCAGCACGTAACTCACAGCACACTTGACACACAGCCATATGCCGAGGTTCCAGCTGGCCCATCGTGGGTTTGACGCGCCGCAGTCTGCGCACTTGTCGTTGCCCTCTCGAGCGCGATACTGGGCGAGGAGGCGCTCGGTGCGCTGCTCGGTGGACTTGGACATGGCTGGGTGCGCGCGGGACGTAGACCCGTGGTTGGTGTGCTGGTGTGTCGGCGCACCAGAGTCCTGCACAATGTCCAGTCAAGCGTTGTCCGCTGTCAACAAGGAGCGGCCCAGCTGAAGAGCGCCACCGCAAGGCTGATCGTGATGAATAGACAATGCACACACTGTCGCTTGACCCGCTTGTCTCTGCTCATTCCCAAGCTCTCATTCAGATCTTCAACAGCATCCTTGCGTGGCTCGGTGCATGCTCATCCTCGTCCCGTGCTGTCCGGCTGGTCCTCTTTTTCGCAGTTCAAGTTTGCTGGCTTTACTCGCAGTGCAGAGTCGCAGCAGCAGCAGCAATACCCTCAGATTCGCAAGAATGGCCTCGAGTAGCGCAAATGGGCATTCAAGTGGGAGCACCCGCACCTACGCTGACGCCATCGACTGCCTCAACTCGCTGCAGGTGTGCATCAAGGCCTTCCTTGTGCAGCCCGGCCCCAGTTTCACTCAACTCCGATCCCTTTTCCCTACATAGTCAAATGCAGCTGCCATTGAGCAGGTCCGCGTGTCTGGTAACAAGTTCAATGACAAGCTCATACCAGAGACGATTGATTATCTAAAACGCGTGGGCTACAAGGTGTGTCTCGTAACAACCGCATTATTATTCCGTGGTAGCTACTCCCAAGCTTATCACTTTAGTTCCCAGGCAGACGACCTCAATGCGCTTAATGTTATTCACATCACGGGGACAAAAGGAAAAGTCAGTGACTTGACCGTGCTTTCTTTTCATCTCCATCACGCATGCTGAAAAGCTCTGCTGGCAAACAGGGCTCATCGTCGGCCTTCTGCTCCTCCCTCTTGACTGCCCTAGCCCCAACTGCCAAAGTGGGACTCTTCACATCACCGCATATGGTCTCTGTGTGCGAGCGCATACGAATCAATGGCAAGCCGCTAGAGGAGGAGAAGTTTGCTCGATATTTCTTCGAAGTCTGGGATCGATTGGAGGAGAACCGACAGGTACGCGCGCAGAAACTGAGCGTGTTCTCATCGATCGATTCTGTTAACGAGATCTTCACATGCGACAGCGCCTCTATGACTTCTCGACCTTGAAACCCGCCTACTTCCGATATCTCACAATCATGGCATACCATGTCTTCCTCTCTGAAAAAGTAGATGCTACAATACTCGAAGTCGGCATTGGTGGGACATACGATACCACCAATATCGTGCCTCGACCAATTACGACAGGCATCACAGCACTGGGCTTGGACCATGTCACCATTCTGGGCAAGACTATAGAAGCAATAGCGCATCAAAAGGGAGGAATATACAAAAAGGGTGTACCAGCATTAAGCATTGCAAACCAGCCGCCAGCGGGCTTGAAGGTCCTCAAAGAACGGGCAGCAGAGCTGCAGGCGTCGTCCTTCTCGCTCATCGACATCGTCAAGCCATTAGAACGGGTTCAGCTTGGTATGTTGGTATGTTTGATATGGCTGCTGAGAATAGCATACTAAATGAACGATCGACAGGCCTGGCCGGCACGCACCAAATTTCAAACGCCTCCCTGGCGCTGGCGCTCCTGCAAAGCTTTCTATCCTCTGCGCATGTGCCAGCGGCTTTCTCGCAAGTGGCTACCGACCTTGGAAGCTTCGTAACTACTCCATTGGGCGAGCAAGAGCAGCTTCCAAAACCTATCATCAAGGCTCTGGAGAATGCGAGGTGGCCGGGGAGATGCCACATCATCCCGGACCGTCAGCCAGAGCGAAAGAATGTCACTTGGCATCTAGACGGAGCACACACGGCCGAAAGCCTGCAGCTCTGCGGCGAGTGGTTTGCAGAAGTGACGTCGGCGAGAAAATCGTAAGCTCGTCGCAAGACATACTATCTTTGGCTCAGTGAACTCGTGCTGATTGTCATCGTTGAGATAGATCTCGCAGGCGTGTGCTAATCTTCAATTGCACAAATGGGCGATCGGGAGAAGTATTGCTTGGTGCGCTCACTGCAGCCATGGCCGAAGTCAATCAAAAGCAAGGCGCCCCGTCAAATGTCAATCTTTTCGATGACGTGATATTCTGCACTAATGTCACGTATACTCATGGCGGCTTCAAAAGCGGTAGGGCAAAGCTCGTCTGCCCTGCAAAGCGCCTCGACTCATGTGCTTCGCCATCGCAGACCTTTCGGCCAAAGTCGTAGAAGAGGCTGATTTGCGCGCTCTGACGGTGCAACACGAGCTCGCAGATTCCTGGACACGCCTAGTCAAGACACCAGAATCCGAGGTCGACAACGAGACAAAGGTGCATGTCCTACCGTCCATCCAGCACGCTGTCAATCTGGTGGCAGCCGCTGGACAGAACGCAACTCAAGGCGTAGATGTCCTTGTCACTGGCAGTTTGCACCTTATTGGCGGCATATTCGAAGTCGCGGAACTCAAGTTCGCACTCTAGGACCGTCCAAAGAAGCGCGCAACTTTCGACAGACGCCCAGACTTTGCAAAAGTGTATCGAACACCGAGATTGCCTCATTTGCTCAAGTATTGTACCGCTGGGGAAACCCCCGAAGATGTGCGAAGTTGCGGTCAAGAAGTATGGCAACGTCACTGTATAGCAAGGACACTTCACCATACACTCATCCAGTACCCATCTCTATCGCTCGTGCATGGCTAAGACTCTTTCCGCCTGGACCCGTGAAGCTCTTGTTTCACGGACCAAAGGCCCGCAAGGCAGCAAATAAAGAGAAAGCCGCGACAACAATGCACCGATGTACGACCATTCCTGCGCTGGTATTTCCAGCGTCTGCTGCGGTAGGCGGATTGGAATCATCTCCGCCTACATCCTTACTTTTATGCGCCTTTGACGAGGCCGCCATGCTGTTGGAAGCTTTCTCTGCGGAACCCGTACTCCGATGGGCATCGCTAGAAGCCGAGCCGCTCGGCGCTTTCGAAGACCCGATGCGTTCGTCTGGCAACCCGATATTATCGGTGCCTTTGACACGAAAGCCCTCAGCTGCGCACTGCTTTAGAGAACGGTCCACCGCTTGCTTTGGTGTCCCTAGATTAGCAAAAACTTCAGGAGCACAATCTACGCATCTTTCCAAGAGACGGAAACAGCAGGTCAGGCTCGAATGCTACCATTGACTCGTCTTGCGGCAGTCCGAAGTCCGGACTCAGTTCATGAACGCATCAAAAAACGCCCTGTTGCAAGCGCATTTGTACATGTCGGCATTCCGTTCCTGGGCGAGTGTGGTGCACTTCGCACCTTTGTCGGAGTATGGTTTGCATGGACTAGCAAGTATCACGGGATCAGCAAGGGAATGACCAGCCGAACGGCCGAACCGCGATGAGGGGATTGCAGGTTTGCAATTGCACACACGCTATGCATTCTGGCGGAAAGCCTTGCAAAGCAGATGGTTCAAGCTGTCGCTTGGACAGCAAATGCCGGTCGCAAGCCAAAGCCAGACTGCTGAGGCATGCAAGCAGAACCGTGACGACAAGCATGGCGCAGGGTCCCGAAAGCAAGAGCGTCCGCCAGGGACCGTAGCACGTAGCTCTAGAACGATAGGAGCGCAAGTAGGACGAGCCACTCGCACACATCAATCGAAACGGCAGGCTTTCGACGCAAATCAGGCATTCTTGTGCAGTCAGTCACAGCCACTTGCGGCAGTCAAACGGTTCCACTCTTCAGCGCACAATAGAAAGGGAAGATGATCTCAAAGAAGTCAGATACGTCACGAGAGGCGTCTGTCCTGGATAGGCCGGTGATGGTCGAAACCCCTGACGGGGTCTGCATGGTCATTGCTGTCTGGCTAAGACCGTACATCACTGACTTCAGCAGTGCCACCAAACACAAATGACGAAAAGTTGAGCAGCCAATCAAACAGAAACAGAAGAAAATCTTTAGGCATGCTCCTGTATGGCTTTCACCTCGCGAACAGCCTTTGTTCTAGGCAAAGATGCTGAAGAAGCAGACAAACAACGACACAGTCGCGAAGAAGACGCTTTCATCCGCAATGACGCCTACGAAAGGAGCTGCACTGCTTGGCTTGTCAGTTGTAACTGCCTCCTTTTCACCACTAGCTTCAGACTCTTGGTTTGGTTTAGGAGAGGCAGTCGTCGAAGCGCCGGTGCCTGCTTGCTGCTTTTCGTTCAAATCGGTTTCGGTCGTGGCACTGCTGGACATCTTGGCAGAGGCGCTCCTGCTTCCATCAGGTCTGGAACCGCTCGAGCTCTTCGAATCTTTCGAAGACCCAGCCCCACCCTTTGACAGAAATGGCGGTGTCGATACCCTTGACCCTAATGCCTTGTTCAGCACACATTTCGAGACTATCTTCAACAATCTCTTCAGGATTTGGGGTGGAACCTATACCGGCGGACAATTCTGGAGTGCAATCAAGGCACCTTTCGTTGAAACAGAATGGACGTGTCAGCCTAAAATACTTTGAACTCCGCTGGCTCGACTGCTGCGGACAGTGATGTGCACCTTCCCTGCAGGCTCACTGGATGAAGACATCAAAGTAGGCTTTGCTACAAGCACACTTGAAAGCATCGGCATCTCCGTGCTCAGCCGTTTCGTTGCATTTCTTGAGAGTTCGAAAATATGGCTTGCATGGACTATAAAGAGAACACTACGGAGTTCAGCAACTGTTGGGCGAGCGCTTTCTGCATTATTCTTGGCAAGCAGCACTTTCAGAGCGGCAGCCGCACTCACGAAGCACACTCCGGCGGAGGCGTAGGGTATTCGTTGACCTGTCGTCTGGATAGCACTTGTGTGTTGCGGGCCAGAGCAAGACTGCTGAAGCCTACGACCAGAATCTGAAAGACGAGCATATTGTAGAAGTCTGGAGGCAACGAATTGCTCGTCGGCAATTGCAGAGCGTTGAGCTAAAGTGGGAGAAGCAGAAGCTGGAGTCGCCCTCGGCCTGCGTGTCCAGCCTGTATGTCCAAATCTCGCTATTTCGATGTCGTAATTGGGCATCGCACAGCAATGGAAAGCCCTCAAGGCAATGGCCAGCTCCGCCGTAATCCATTGGTGGTGGCAGTCACCGCCGCGAGCGGCACTCAAACGGACTTCCAGCCCGCTATACAGAAGAAAGGGAAGTCTGCTGCATGCGTAATGGCAGTAGGTCCATGCTGAACGACAACTAGGCCGGTAAGGCCAGAAGGCTAGGTATAACCGAACTCAACTTGGTCAATTCTCTACTCTATCCAAAAACACGGAGGTTTAGGCAAGAAGAACGAAAGATCCAGCGACGACGGACAAGACTGCAATAGCCAAGCCAGCATGGACGGTAACGTCTGCGGCAGCAGCGCCATTTCCACCACCAACGGTCGCCGAGGTAGCTGCATTGGCAGCTGAAGTGACCAAGGATCCAGCAGCGCCAATCGCGGATGTCGCACCAGAGACAGCTTCAGAGGCGAGGGCTCCACCAGCAGAAGTGCTGCGGGAAGCGGAGGTGACGCCAACAACTCCGCTGCTGGCGATGGATGTGCCAGATGCGCTTGAAGATGCAAAAGCCGAGGCTGGAGAGGGAGCGGAAGAACCGGATGCGGGTCCATCGGACAATTTCGAGGTATCCACGCCAGTCACTGGAGAGCCTGCCACTGCGCATTGCTGGATTGCAGCGTCTACAATTTGCTTGAGCGACATGCTGGAAGATTCGTCGCTGAACGACTGAGGGGCGCATTCAAGGCAGCTACAAAGAAGCGCAAGCCAAGTCAATCACTCTCCTACTCCTCTGCCCGGTGGGTCCTTGGCGGTACGCGCCTCAAGGCAAGGATCTGCATCCCACTCACTTGGTGAATGCGCCGAAGAATTCGGTCGTGCAGGCACATTTGATGATATCGGTCTGGCTTGGGCTTGAGGCCCCCTGTCCGTTCAGGCCGGCGCACTTGGATCCAGTGCCGAGGTATGGCTTGCATTGGCTGGATGGCCGTTGAAAACAGGCAAGCCGAGCGTGCACAGCAGCATGAACAACCAGGTGTGCGCGCGTGACCAATGCCGAGGAGTGGTCCAATCATCAGCAAATGCGATCCAGCCAACAAAGGCAAGCAAAGATGTGAACCGT
This sequence comes from Cystobasidiaceae sp. HBUAS51001, assembly GCA_003351005.1. Lineage (NCBI taxonomy): Eukaryota > Fungi > Basidiomycota > Cystobasidiomycetes > Cystobasidiales > Cystobasidiaceae > Cystobasidiaceae sp. HBUAS51001. Next base: position 214,685 of record QOZY01000081.1, read on the forward strand.
ACTCACGCAGCACACGATTCTGGGAACTCGCCTACGCCGCTACCGCCGAGCTGGCGCTTGAATGCGAGATGGCGCAGTCCCAGTCCCAAGGGTCCGTGTCCGTGTGCGGATCCGTGAGCGAGGGCGAGGCCGCTGAGCGAGGCGAGGATGACGGTCGAGGCGAGCATGGCGGCTGCGATGACCAGTGTTGATGGCTACGAAGGAAGGATGAACAGCAGGAGCGGTCAAGAGTGGTTGGTGGGAGCAGAGACAAGCAGGAGCACAGCACTTCCAACAACAAGTGCCCTCGCAATCGTGTGAAGGGCTGCAAGCAGCAATTACGGCGGGTTCTCTCGTAGCAGAATTCGACGTGTCATAGCAGACCAGGACCTTTCAGGCTCATCGTAATGCTTTGCCCGTGTTGCCTGCATGTGTCTCTCGTCACTTGTGGCAATCAGTCTCATGCTCAGAAGCGTGTTGTTGTTGTTGTGCA